>PVLD010010021.1:0-73203 GCA_004027595.1 Dinomys branickii | reverse complement strand
GAAAAGAAAAAGACAAAAATGTATGTATGTATATATGAATATATATGAATATACATATATGCAGGAGGGCTAACATGGTTCTACTATTGTATTATATCACTTAATGCTAAGCAATAATCGATGACAGGATATTAGATTAATCGTGTATATCTGTATGTGTTATCCTGAACACACACTTCGAAGATATCAATATGTAAAGTAGCAACAAGCGGTGTTTTTTGTTGTTGTTGTTAATGTTGTTGCTGTTGTTGTTGTATGCCTGTTTTGTTTCTTGTCTTTGGATTTTTGGTTTTTGTGTTTTTTTCTGTTGTTGAGAGGATTAACTGTCTGACTAAATTTGCATGTCTGTATATGGGTTCAAAACATTTACAATTAGAAGATATCAATGGATAAAGCAATAACCACTGTTGAGACCATATCACCTTGTCTATAGATTAGTTGTGATTGTACTATTTTTTATGATAATTGGTGTCTGTTTGTCAATATGTTTTTGTACTTTTATGTTTCTAAAATAATAAAAAAAAAAAAAAGAAAAAAGAAAAAAGTTGTCATCCTCAATAAATTCACAACCCAGGAAAAGTATAACAAATAACTACACAATTAAAACTAAATGTGAAAAGTATAAACATATGATATGTTAAACATTGAACCCACAGCGACATTTAACCAGTCAGGAACTGTATAGTCCAAGGAAACTCAGAAGCAAGAAAGGGCAGTTTGTCAGCAAAGAGTTTCCTACAAAGTCATCACTTGGAGGTCATTTCCTAACAAGGAATTAAGATGAGAGAAAATACCATGTAGGGCAAAACAAGCAGAATGTGCAAGGGAATGGAGTCATGTAAAAAATATGGAACAATCATTCTGAAATTTATTTCCAAGGCTGTTCAAATTGTTATTTCCCTAAAGGGATCAATTCTAGCATCCAGGTCCTTCTTTACTGAGGACTTGTTGCTCCTGGTGCTTGGGGGTGACATGTGCAGATATTGGCTGTCAGCCCTTGAAAGGATGACTTCAGCCGCAAAGGCATCTCATTCCAGGTCATGCTCTTTCCTAGGGACAACCACATGCAGTAACTGATCCACACAAAGGTATAAAGACACGACCATTTTGGTCCAGCTCAGAATACTTGTTAAGGGCCATTTTAGCTTTAAGAAGTCATTGTAGAATTGGCTGAGGCTATAATCAAGCCTGCACGTCAGCTCAGCTTCTTTTACCCATTCCTTCTTCCCCAAGTGTCAACCCATAGAACCTTCTTTAATAAATACTTTAATCCTCATTTTCAGACTCTGCTTCCTGGGAAACCTTCCTGTGATGTGTGACACCAGAGGAAGTCTGTATACGTTGAAAATAAGATGCTGTTTGCAACAGGATTACCTGCTGCTTCACTGGGGAGAGGTGGAGGGCAGATAGCCCTGACACAGCACAGAGATCCAATGATTCAAATCCTCACTGGCGAACTGGGATGGTAGACGTGTGAGTGGGATATACCAGAAGTGCTGTGTATCTGGCATATGGAGAATAAAGAGGCAGTACAAACTATAAGAACAATAGAATTATGTAGCTCTTTTCTAATCTTGATCTGGAAGAAAAATAGCAAAGGTTGACAGAAATTTAGAGGTCCTTGAAAGCAGGTATGAAACCAGGGAGATTTTGGGGTAGCATATGAAAAGAATTTCACTGTTTGCATTATAAGGACAGAGAAATCTGAGGACCAGGACTAGAACTGAATACAATAGTCTAGCTCTGAAAATTAAACTCTCAGTCAGGACAGATCTTGCATGCCAAAGTTATGGATCTGACCGAGAAAGAAAAGCACCCTGATGCACTGGCTAGAAATCTACTTGGAGGTTCACAAAAAATGTGGAATTTTTAGATGCCATAAAATCCTATTGTTATACACAGCTGAGTGTGATAGAAATATTATAAGCAGTCAGACAGGGCCAGGCCCTCAAGGAGCCAACATGAAAGACAAGATACTTGTGAATGGAGACATTTGCTGTGGGCCAGACCTCAAGACAAAGGACTAAGCAAATGCACCCACATACCTCCCTAGGTATGAGCATCAGGGATTGATATTCTAAATAGGTAGCCACCACCTTGAAAAAGCCAGGAAGAGTCACTAGCCCCGCTGCCCACAGGAAAAGCCCGTTCCATATTCATGCCCGCTTGCTGCGTGACTCTCGTTCCCTTTTGATCCCAGTTTACTCAATTTTAGCTGAACAATTATACTTGTAATTTTATTGGCTGACCATAATTTTGTCCATTTCCCCTATCTTGGACCCACCTCACCTCATGGTTTTTCTCTGTAAAAGTCCCTAGAAAGGACAGAGTCCAGGTTAACCCACCGGGACCCCCTCTGTCCCTCTCTTGGACAGAAGCTTTCTTTCCCTCAATAAATATATTCTGCTGTTAGCCTCCATTGTTCCTAAAATTCATTCTTTGATTTTAGAGAACATGAACTCATCCCAGATATCGTTCAGGTTGGGAGTTTTTCTTTTCCTGTATCACTATGATGCTTCAGAAGTGCTCCCACCCCCACCAGGAGCTAGCACCTCTCTCATCCCATCTCACAGGAAGAAAAAGCAGGAGCCTTGCTGCTGCAAGATAACATGTGACTTCCTTGGGATACGCCCCACTTCCCTTTCTGGCTACTTAGCAGATAGCTAAGTTACACTGCAGAACAACCAAGCCAGAGACACACTACCCCTGATAAGGGAAGAAAGACATTATAACCCAAAGGAGGTATGAAAACCTAGCCAGAACAAACCAGCAGGACTTTGACCAAGGAAACTATAACATATGGCTGGCTAAGGCAGAATTTATCACATAAGGGTAAATTTATCACTTGGGGAGTGTGCTGTCAGTATTCAAAATTTAATATCTCCACAAGTCCCCAGAAGATATGCAGAGTTACTTCTCTGCATCTGGCAGTTTACTTGTTGTGGAAAGCAACACCAGCCTTGACAAGTGGCTTTGGAAATCTAATCAGAATGTTGACAGAAAAAGGGTAAGAACAGGAACAAGGAGAGCTGGGGTAGAGGCAAACATGAGATTGTGCTCAAATTATAAAAATCCTTTATCAAAAATACACCCATAAAATAGTACTCAACAAAAAAGAGGTACATAATAACCAGGTGATCAAAATGACTCAAGCAGCTAACACATAAACTTGCCTTTGTCGTTGCTTACCTGAGAGTTGGCACAATGGTTCCAGGAACAGAAGCTAAAATGGTAAGAATGAAGGCTATGGATGTGTCTGAGAGGGTGAATTTCCTCTTACCAAGTTAATTTAGCTATTGTTTCTCTGAATATCCAATCTGCTAGCAAGAGATCAGCACAGACTATCATAGCATCAAACTGTGAAGAGACCAACTTGCTACTTTCTTTGACTTTTTTGTGAATAGGACCTTAGTGCCATGGTTCAAGGATTTTTGGGGTACTCACACAGCTGGGAAGAGATCTCACATAACAATGCATCAAGGGAATTAACTGCACAGGAAAGTAGATGTGAAAGACAGAGCGTAGTCACGAGACCCTCTAGGTATATAGCATACCTACCTCACTAAACAGAAATTAGTAACTTTAATGTACATTAAAATAAACTTCTAAAGATATAACTGAAACTCATGGACAATGCTTTACCAAGGTGGAGTATCATCAACCAAAACCAGTATATACCTTCATTCAAAAGACTTTCTGTTATGGTTGACGCGTGTCAATTTCAGAATTTAGGAGGTTGTCTACTGCCATACCACCCTGAATGCGTCCATTCTCATCTGATCTCGGAAGCTAAGCAGGTTCGGGCCTGGTTAGTACTTGGATGGGAGAATTTGGAAGGTTAACTAAGTGACTCTGCCGGGGACCAGGGTACTCACTTTGTGAACATCCTCCTCCTCTGCAAGGGGAGGCATGGAGATAGTATGTGTGTAAAGGACTCACCCTAGGGTGGACAGACTGCATACAATATAAGGGAGGAAAAGACGTTTGCTCCCCTCCCACCACATTTGTTCTTGTTGCTTTTGCTGTGTTTTGCTACCTTGAAATTTTGCTCCTGTGCCATGCCACTGTGCCTTAGAAGCAGCTGATCACAGACTGAAACCTCCACAAACTGTGAGCTAAATAAACTTTTCCTTCCTTGATTCTCAAACGGGAAATATTTCTGTTGTATACAATAATGATCCCACTTTATTATAAGCTCTGACAGCATTAGGCTTAGACAAGGAACCAGGTGGCAGAAGGAGTCACTGCTTTGCCAAGGCAGGGCTACTATTAACGCAATAGCCAGGGATGAATAAATGTGGCACCTAGGTAACTGGTGCACTTCTTCATATTCTCCCACCCAGTGAGGATGGCAGATGGAAATGGGAGGTAAGAAGAGCATGGTGGCCACAGACAAAAATACCTGGAGGCTGATGATAAGGGTTATATTAGCAGGTAAGCAACTGGGACTAACAGAGAGGCTGGACCCAAGTGAGAAAAATCTAGGATCATCAGTTAAAAAAGGAGACAATGAGTTTATGTTGCGACCCTGAGACCAGAAGGAATACTGGGCTGTAGTTTGGCCCGCTAACTTTGTATTATCAGTTTACCTAAAGAAGAGAAATCCAAGAGAATATTAAAGAGCTGCTTCCTGTATATATAAACATGGAGGGGCTAGGAATATAGCTCAGTGGAATAAGTGCTTGCCTGGCAAGCACAAGGTCCTGAGTTTGATCCCTAGTACTGCAAAAAAAATAAATAAAAATAAAAAATAAATAAACAGGGACAAGCAAATCTGAACGGTCCAAGTGATGAAGCAGGATGGACAATGTGGTATACCACCAGAGCCCTCGTTAATAAAAGGCTCCTTGCTCCAACTCCTTAAATGCTATTAGAAGCCAGACAGCTGGCAACCCCTGCAGAGATCACTTCAGCTGCTGAGGGCCCTCTTGCCCAAGGCTATGAGGCTAGGCGTTGGTATTCACCCCCAGTGACTGACACAAGAGTGTAAAGATGTGGTCATCTTTGCCCAGCTCGGACCCCTTCACAAGGCCATTACAGTTCCAAAGACCCCTGTCTTTGGAATGGACCAAAGCAGACTGTATGTTTGTGTCTCAGCTCAATATCTCCTTCTATTCAGTCTTTTTGTTTTCCCATCTCTTCAGAGCTGGTGTTCCCAAGGGCCTCCAATAACAAACACCCCATACTCTAAACACTCTCACAATATCTCACTGTCACCCAGTCTGCAACACATGGGAATATGTGGAGGGAGATGCGAACAGTTCTATGGCGTTTATCGATTGAAGAAAGAACAACATTTTTTTTTCTAAAAACAATATGGTAATATGGTGCTACTGGACCAAGATGAGTTATTTAATGGACGTGAGGAAGTAGTGAAACTTCCCCAGTTCTGCACCTCTCCCTCACAGAAATTCTATCAAGAAGTAAGGAATGGAGAATTGCCCCTGAATAGGAGGGAGGCGAAATTTGCCTCTGTTACAAGGTACACATATTAGATAGATTTATTGATTGCTCTCATGAAGAGGGATGCCCCTTTCTGCCCTCTGAGTTTTTCCTCAGCCTAGATTTTGCAAAAAGCTTTTAGCTGACAGAGAAGACACAGAGAAGCTCCCCTGGGGCAACACCAGGGCAAGGCATGTTGTGTAGATAGAAAAGATACCCCTCCACCCTGTTGACACTCTCAGGCCAGTATTTGACCCCAGAGACTCCAGAGGCCAGCAAATCAGAAGATTAAGAATGAGCAATCAGAGGAAAATGTGCAGCCAACAGTGTTTTAATAGAGATTGCAACTGACCAAATTTTCAGTGCAAATAAGCATAATCTTGGCAGACAAATGGAGTTCTGAAGACAGAAGGAAACTGTCAAATGTTTATGTAATTTTCTACGGGGGAAGAGTTCATTGATTCTAGGAAGGGTGGGTCCCCCAAGTGCTGGCCACCGCATTCGTGTGATTACTCTGAGGCTTAACAGTTTGGAAATTCACTTCAGAATTTCTTGTCTGAGTTTCAAGGCACAATAGGCTATTCATTCATTTCCTCCCAGAGGACCTGGCACATGTGACCATCTCCTGAGGAAGGCAATTATCACCTCAAGGTGGTCTGTCCCAAGCATCCTTCCAGTGTTGATTTGGAGGAAGTGGGCCCACATGACTGTCTCAGAAGGATAATCACAAGATTGAGAAGTAAGATTAGGAAAAAAATGTTTATAATATACTTCCCAGGCACACATATAACTTCAAACTCAGAAAATGTTTTCCTAAATTCTCTCATTCTCATTTATTATTTCCATCACATTTTCTAGACGGGTAGAATTTCTCACAATGCATTAGGAGTTCATTTAAATTAATTCCTTTAAGGGCTAAAATTGTATTTATAGTGCACAGACGTGTTCATAGGTCTTCTAAAAAAGACACTCTTAAGCTATGAGGGGAGGTCTTTAGAAGCTAAATTAGAGCTGGAAATAGACACCAAAGTGATGGACCAGGAGTTGAGGAAAAAAATAGCTTAGGGGTTCCTCTGGAGGCAAGGATCACATGTCCGCACATCCCATCCCAGCCCTCCGCAGCCTCCTCAGTGAGGCACTCCACATCGACATAGTCAGATCAAGCTTCTCATGTCAGAGTTAGGACATCCATTTTATCTTCTATGACTGCACTTACTATAAACTGTCCATGCCTACCACCTCAAGGATGAAAGGTTTTCTTCTGTCTTCTAGTCTCAGATTTAATTAGCATACATTAATATGCTAAGTATTATTGAAATAAATCAAAGTAATGTAATTATGTTATAGAAATAGTTCTTCTAAAAGGAAGAAGAATGCAGAATAAAAAGACATATTATCTCTGATTCAAAGTGAGGCTTGAGCCAGTTTTCAGAATTTCTGTCTATTCATTGGATGCAAGCAATTAGCCTCTATCTCAAATTTAAATCTTAAAATTAAATGATTGGTTTCTACCTATGTTTTAAAACAAATATAACTTGAAAGATGAAGCTAGAAGTGTTACAGAGATACTCTGAGGTCTTTTTGCAGAAATCTTCTAATGTTTCAATTATTAGGAGTAAAAGTCAATTTATCTTGAATAATATTCATATCCATCAGAACACACAGAAAAGTGAAGTTATGGAAGAGTTATTATTTTGTCTATAAATTAAATGAGGCTGAACTGTACAAGTTAGGTACATATAAAAGGGCAGATAAACTGAGAGATTACCTGAAAAGGGATCTTGCACAGCTGGTGAAGACCTAGAATTTGGAGTGCAGGAAAGCAGTACTGAACTTCATGATGTAGATCCAAGAAAAGCACATGAGTTATGAACTGTCATAACCATGGTAGTAAAGAAGGCACAAGGTAAGCCAAGAACAATTCCGAAGAAGTTGAGTTGTAGGTGAAAGTATTTCTGTTGGGAAAACAAAAGAAAAACAAAAAAACAGAAAGCGAGGAAGAAGTGGGAGCTCAGATAAACACGAGTCAGGTCAGGAGGAGGAGATCTGTCTGTAGAAGATGAGGATTGCTGTTCATCTATTCATCTGCTAAGTTCAGCCCAGCAAGGACGCAGCATGGAAACCTCTAGTGCATATCCACGGCACCTAGCAAATGCTAAGTTTTGGTACAGGACAAAGAAAGATCATGCAACTGTCTTTGGGGAAAAGATATATAAAACTATTGATTATTTTTATAAAAATCAAAGTTTATGTGGTCAAATAGTAGATCTGGAAAAAGTGCGCCTTGACTTGAATTTGAATCCAATAAAATATGTACATATGTAAGAGGCACAAAACTCATGTATTGGTGGCATTTTTGCAAATAAGACCGAGACCACAGGGGTCCTCTGACTTCTCTGTATCCTAGTTTTACTGCTCAGCTCTCTCCAAATCAGAGATTACAAAACCTGGGAGAATGCACACAAGGACGGATTTAACTGATGGTTAAATCCTCAACAGCTCAAACAAAGTTCTTCCCACTTTAAACTACTGAGATCTATAAAGAGACAATAATTTTCCATTGCACAAAAATTCACTGTAATAAATTGATGATTACATAGAGGAACAAAATTAATAAAATTCAACTCCAGGCTCTATGCCCTTCTTTGGCAACCTCTGGGCTTGACCTAACAGGAATACTTCTTACAGAAATGATAATAATGGCAACTGATAATTTGGTAGGTACTAAAGCAAATCCATTAAACTGATAAATTAATGTTGTAGGTCTAAAGGCACAAACATACATTTTGTGCAAAATGGTAGTGGCATTATGTTTTCAGTCATTTGGAAAACAAAATCATAACAGGTAAGATGAATCATGGACTTACAATGACATTGTTTGCTTTCATCTGTCTAGGCCAAGAATTTACTAATTAAGTGCTACTACTAGTTGTGTGAAGTTTGAAAAAACAAAAAGGTGAAGACAAAGAATGACAAAGTCCAGACTAAGATTTGCCAGATCATGTTCACAGTATACAAAGGAATCTTACTTCCCTTTCCCAAATCTGGCACTCAATTGGTCTTAAGTTAAATATCTTAAGCATGTTAACCACACCACACATCAAAGAAACAATTATTCAGTATTACAGGGCTCCTTACTAATTCAGCAAGCTAATCACCACCACCATTCTCACTACTCAGCTGGTAGACTGAGAGAAAAGGAATTGAAGAGCAGAGAATCCAGAAAGTTGACAACCAATAATTTCATGATCTGGAAAATGAACCACATAAAAATATTTGAAATGCCAAAGGCTCTGTGATCTAATTTCAATGCAGAAATATTCAAGAAGTTTTGAATGAAGTTAGGTGTCTACATTTTTCATGTATCTCATAATGGAAAGCCTCATTTTCTCCATGAATTTTTTTTTAAAAAGCTTTATTTAATGCTTTGACTGGTTGAGGTTAGAAGGGAATTCTCTCTCAAAAGCCATAGCCTTAGAGTCTTTATTAGAGAAGGCTAGTTACTGTTCAGAATTGTTGGGTTCTAGAAAATTGAGGGATTAATTTTTAAAAAATCTACAAATACACACCACTTTATCTGTTGCCCTAATTAAAAATTTTAAAAAAACTATCTAAATTAAAGTAAGAATAATGCTAGAAAGGAAAACTTTGCTTGAAAGTTTACTCATTTGTGTCTAAGCTTTCCTTTAGGTATGTGGAAGGATGCTGGCAAGAAGCAAGTGTTACTAAATAACATTCACTTTCTAGTATGATACTCTCAGTTTTCTTTGTTACTGTCACCATGTTATTTCCAAAAGTTTAGTCCCTAATCTAGGATGCATATTTAAAAAATCTTCTACAAAAAGGAAAACAAGAAAAGAAAAATAACAAAACCAAAATATTTTCACTTAAATTAATGAAATACATTTTGAGAATGAAAATTCATATTTCAAGAATAATCATTAGGGCACAAAACTTTAGTGTTAGTCAGTGGATTAATATGTTCAAGTAATTGATTAAGCTACCATAAGCAGAAGAAAGGAAATTACTTAGATTTTGATTTGATTTTAACCTTACTTTCTCTCACAAAAGAATGAAAAAATGAAGTCATTAAAGGAAAATAATTCTTCCTGGATGAAGTGGTCAGCAAACATCAGAAGAGGACAATATGTGTGTTTGAGTTATGCACCTATTCTCAGCTACTAATAATAGTAAACAGCCGATTTCTGAAAAAATGTATCATTTGAGTGGTGCTTTTGTCAGGATAACAGTGATATTAATATCATATGTAGTGATACTTTGCAGCACTTTATTCATAGACTATAGGTGATAGACACGTAGGTAGGTAGGTAGATACATGGGTAGATAGATAGAAAGATAGATAGATGTGCTAACCCAAAACAACTGAAGCAATTAAGATTGTCCCACTGAATTAAGTAAAAATGAGTTATCTATGATATGAAGGATGCATTAATTAGTTCAATAAATATTTCAGTACTGTCATTTGTTTAAAATCTCTTGATATTTAGTAATGGCTTATAGATCTACCAAAAGAAAATTGTGCAGCTCACAAGACTGACACGAACACATTCTTTTAAATTAGTCCCCCGGGATTGAATTTAAAGGAGTTTAACTGCATTTGAAATGAAGTATCTGGGAGTAAGATTTGGTCTGTTCCTTGAGCCAGCAGTAAGGAAGTTTCTAGATGGAACATTTGGGATGACCATTGTAAAAAAACATCATGTAAAGAAGAGCTAATGGACTATGACTCTATTTCCTCAGGAAAGCAATAAAAGGGTCCTGAAAACAATTGCAACCCTCACATTGGGTAAAATTTTCCTCCTATCACAGACTCAAAGAGCTGTTCCAATGAACTCACTAAGAAAATACATCAAAAGGTACCACTGGAATTGCTCTGTAGAACAGCTCTGCTGTCAAGCAGGAAGAAATGGAAAATGTAGCATTTGATTCTTTGGGCCTTAAAAATGGAAAGACAAAAGAACAACAGCTTGTTGCAAAGGAAGAATTCTACAATGAGTTTGAACCAGTGACCCGCTAAATCTTTACCATCTCTCATTTCTGTGATTCAATGCTTTTCCAGTTAAGTACACCATAAAAATAAAGCCATGTGGGAACATGGCCATCAATAGCAACAAAAATAATAACACTCTGAGCTCCTTCCTTAGATGAAAGACTCTATGTTTTTATAAGCACTTTGCAAATGTTATCATTTTAATTCTCACAACATTCAAGGTGTGTGGGAGGAAAGTATTATTATCCCATTTTATAAATGGAAAAATTGCAGTTCAGGGAGATTGACTTGCCCATGGCCACAAAACAAGTCAACAAAAGTCTATTGACACTTAAAAATGAGCCTCTAAAATACATTAACCCTAGTAAAATATTAGCAGTTAAGATAAAAGTTATTTCTAGTATACAACAGTGATAAAATAGGAAAAATGGAATAAAATTACAGGTCTGAGAGAAGGAATTAGACCAAGATAATGAAAGCTTAGTAAAGTTTAAAATACACTGAAAGAAAATAAATTAGGATGCTCTCCCAAGGGATGATTTTGCAGAGTATGAGAGAAGGAGGAAGAGAGACAAACTGCTGGAATAAAGTGATAGTGTTTTTTAGAAAACTAAGAAAAAAACAAAACAGAAGCCGGTGATCTGCTATTTTCTTATACTGATAATCAAGACAAATGAACTTCTATCATCCTAGCTATGAAAGTTTTTGTTCTGTTTTGCTTTGTTTCCTTGTTGTTTCTGGTGTGGTCATGTGTGCAAGTGCATGTACATGTGTGTGTGTGAGTGTGTGTGTGTGCGCGTGCATGCATGTGTGTATGTGTGTGCATGTGTGTGTGTTAGAGAGTGAATCTAGAACCCTATAATGCTTAGTGTACTGCCTACCACCAAGGCATATCTTCAGCCCCACCCTGAATTTTAAACAGCATGCATTCTGCATGGCAACAATTTTGCGCTTCAGCCTTAGAGCAAGTCCCTGCCTTATCTGACCACATGTAATCACTTACATAAATGAATGTGACTTTAGACTGACTGACTGAATGAATGTATATAAAAGATAAACTTTGCAAATTTAAAGAAATCTACTTGATTCATTCACTGCTTCAGGGCACGCCTAAAATTTCCTTATATAAAAAATAGCTAAATCATACATAATTGGTTGTTCAAAGGTTCAGGCAAAGAAAGAGCAATGGAAAAAGTGTCAACAATGAAGGTGATTCTCACTTGAGATGGGCGACATTCTTCAGAGAGCTTTGGGCAACTGCGCTCACTCACTCACGGCACAGCTAGCCCAGCAAAGGCCTCCTCTTTTGCCCAGTGCATCATCACCTGAACAAATCTGTCCTACTTACTCTTCTGTCTTTGCTGAGATAAAAACACAATACCCCAAGTTAAAGAAGAAAGGTTCATTCAGCTCACAGTTTGTAGAGGTTTCAGTTCACAGTCAGCAGGCTCCTAGGCAGGGTAGTTTCACAGAGAACAGTTCATGGCACAAGACAGCAAAAGCAATAAGGGGAAACCAGTTCATGGCAGCCTGAGGTAGCAAAGCAGCAAGAGAGTTTAACAACATCTTTCTGCCCCTTTTATCTTATCCAGACCGCTGGGATTACTGCAGCACTCAGCCAGTGGACTGGTAGTTATCACACACCCTTAGTCTCAACATCACACACTGTAGATTTAGCCGACTGTGAAAAGCCTTATGATCACAGGAGGCTCTGGGGGGAAAACTAGACACAAACTATAACAAGATTGAAGCCATTTGTTTTGTCAGTCATGATGCACATAGTTTACCTGTCCACTGAGCACCAGAAACTAGGGATTGTGCTTCAAGGAGCCCCTGAGGGTTCAAGTGCTCTTCATTCTCAATGCTGAATCAGATGCAGGGATGGAAAGAGCGAGAGACACTGGGACAGCAAGGATGAGTTTCCCAGTATCCATGTAATGAAGACAAAAAGAATGAATACCTTAATCCTTTCTTTTAACGTGGATATGTGGAGACTCTAGATTTATCAACGGTAGTTAATTGTGTTAATTTATTGACTAACATGCTTTGTCAGTATTCTGGAATATACCTAGGTATTTGTTGATAGAAAATAGCTAAATTGGAAAGAAAGTTACCAAGTAAATAGAAGGAGGGCTGGTGCAACTCCCTGAAGAATAAAAGCTTGTTTTTTAAAAAAGCGCTCATTTTTACCACGTTGATTTTATAATTGTTCTGTCTTCACTTATTAGCTTCTAAAACTGAGGAACATAGAAAAACAAACTCTATTAGCTTAGCACATGTTATGCACCTAGTATAATACTCACAATCACATGACTGGTCTGTGCATTCTCTTAACTAGTACCATAGGAACACATCCTAGCCATCTGTGTAAGAGTCAGAAAAGCCTTCTGGAGCCAGAGGTTTATTTCCCTCTTGAACTAGGGACGTGTACCCCACATTTTCATTCTAAACCCTGCAATGACCAATGTACTAATTCCTTCAAGTCCAACTGTCATCCTGAGCCAAGGATTGCCTACTCCATTGGCCTATACAACAAATATGTATTTTGTAGCTACATAAAATATTCATTCACATATTTATATATTTACATATTTTGCCATTCGTTGTAATTGTTTAAGCATATATTTTTCTATATACAAAAATTTACTAAGAATTACATTTGCTACTATGGTGAATACCCTGAGAGCCTTGGGAATGGTATGCAAAATGGTACTGCCTGTCAATCCTGCTTTGTAATTCTCTTACATAAGTTTTCACTCACAATTACACCTCCTTCCAGTAATTAATCTTCAATATCCAGCAACTGGTCAACACAAGAAGTCTCCTTTTCCCAAGTCAGCACAACTTAGGAGGGCCATCCTAGCTCTAGACCTTCCAATCAGCTTGACTAGGCTTTTGGTGAGATTCTTGCCTGTCTCAGTTTTTCTCTTTGGTGAGTTCTGCTGCTTTCCCTCTCTTCTGTGGACTTAATTCTCAGCAGCACTCCCTAACCAACGCCTGCTTACCTGGTTCCATCTCAGAATCTACATTCCTGGGACATCTCACAACATGTAACCATCATACCTATTAATCATTGTTTCTTGCTGAAGACTCAGAATAACAGAGGAAATACAGTTTTTGAAACACTAGGCAAATTAAGCATGTAATAGTCATATCTGAAGTTTGAGGGATAGAGGCTAGATGGTATTTATAACTCAATAGGAAATAAAGCTTCCAAAAGAGCTCCATATTTTTCAGGAATCTAGATATAGAATTTTAGGAAGATTCTATTTAGAAACACAGACAAATCTCATTCTACATTATTAAAGTAGAAACCTGAATTCAATACTAATTCATTCTTACTGGAAATTGTCTACTCGCAGGTAAAAAATGTGGGGTACCAGACGGAGACCCAGGGCTAAGCCCCAATGCCTTCATCGACTATGCAGATTTGGGTACCATTTAAACTATAAAGCTTCATTTTCCTCAGGTGTTCAAGAACTATTATGGTAACAAAGTGAAACACATTGCATAGTCTGTCCAGTGAAACACATTGTATTTCAGTGAAACAGTAACACACTGTTACTTCAATAAATGGTTTCCTTCTGGTAGTAAACTACTACTCTCTAATCTCACAATAAGGGAGACTGACATTTCAGAAACATGCCAAGGAAGCTCAAAGAGGATTTGCTTGTATTGTGATATGATCGTGATCAATAGAAGTATTTTTAAAAATCTGGAAATTATGGAAAGTTCATGGAAATATTCTCTAATTTCTTGGAGTCACAATTTTTCCTGGCTGTTGCATTCACTATATTTTCTAGAACTTGACTCTTCCCTAAGAGGCTTATACATGTCAGTTTCCTTCATTTTGATCAAGCCCCTGGATAATTACTTCCAGTGCCTATCAGAAATGAGCCCTTCATAATCGTATATTCTTCTAGAAGGTATCTAGATACCTAGCAGAATATATGATTGCTAAATGTTGAATGGTAAATCAGTTTTAGTAACAGTAGCCTAAGCAACACCTTTGAATGTTGAATTTTGTTATAAAACATACTTTCACTTTCCTCAAACTTAGACCATCTGATGGAATTTGTTAAGAGTCACCCCATTCTCACTGATTTATGTCCCCCTTAGTTGATATCCTTTCAAAATCATTCTCTTTCTCTTCCCACTGGTTTCCTAGGAGCCTCTAAGAAGTCCATGCACTTGCTAGGTCCTCTTCTACTCTTCAGGAGCACTCTGAAGCTGCAGGATCAGGGTGCCTTTAATTGGTCTTCCTGCTGCATTCCCCACCACGCCCCTGACCTCTGGGTGAAGGAGTCTCCTTCCAACATCCCCAAAGTGACAAACATGTAAGTAGCCAACACCACTCTCTGTCCACAGTAGCCTTCATTGCACTCAAGCCATTGGGCAAATTGAGGTAAATAAAGCCAGAGAAGAGGACAGGGACCAGAGACAAGGCTTTTCTAGCATGATAAAAAGCCTAGACTTCATAGGCCTCAACATACACTCGTGTTTTACAAATATCACTGTAGCTGCAGCAGAATTAAAGGGCAGTGGAGATTGTTGGGTCCTGGAGAAAATCATGCAGATTCCGTAACAGTACAAGAAAGAGGAGCTGATGATCTCAGCTTGAGCAGGAGCAGTGCCTCTGTGGTCTCCAACAGAGGGGCTCTGTTCTCTGGGCTACATTTACTGAGCTTCCGTGCAAGCTGGCTTTTGCTTAACTTTAGCCACTGCTGTTTATTCACAGGAAACCAAAAGGCTGGAGGAAAACTCCAGAGCCTTTTTCCCTCTAGGCCTCAGGTGACTCTCCCAGCAGCAGTTGTGTTTCCTCCTTGGCTCAGATGCCTCTACGCACACGTGCCACAGTCCTGGCTTTCCCTCAAGGACCCTGCCTCGCCTCCGGGAGCCCCCACTTCCTCCCTTTGTCCCTCCGACCCAGGGCTCATTGTGGTTTCCTGCTCTGGCTAACAGTGAGCGGCCTCATTGTCTTCTGTTTAGCTTCTCACCTTTTCCATCACCTTCACAATAAATTCTTTATACGAAAATCTGTCTTCTAAAGTATTTGAAGAAGTTTTCTTGTTGGATCATGACTGATAGAGAGGGGATACATACGAGAAGTATTTAAACAGCAGAGTCATTGGGACTTAATGAAGACAACCCACCCTGCCTAACGCAAAGCTGACCTCCTTCTGAACACACGCTTGCTGCATTGGTTGCTTCCCCTCTTGGCTATGATCTCTTTATCCCCTGCCATGGGAAGCTATTTGTAGCACTGCAGAGAATGACAGTCCTCCAAACCAAAAGCGTACTGACTGTATGAGGCAGACAAGTCTCTGCAGGTGATTTATTTCCAAAAGAGCCATTTAGGCTCAGGCTCAGGGTCTCTCAGGCTTCCAACTGCCAGCTTCCACAGACCAGGAATGAGACTCCTTCAGGACTAGTCCAGGTCTGATAGTCTTGTCACCAGGACTTGATGATGAACATGCCACATGAAGCCCCCACAACTGATGCTGTTTGGCTGGGTAGAAACAAGACAAATGAATATCATTTTCTAATGGCAGTAATGTGACAAAAAGATGGTGCTGAACACATAAGTATCCAAGCTATGGAAAATAGCAGAGCATAAAAGAAGAGGATTCCTAGGCTGGCTAGGGAACAGGCTCCCTAGGTAAAAGCTTCTTGTTGCTCAGACCAAATACCTGGCACACACAATTTAAGAAGATAAGTTTTATTTTGGCTCACAGTTTTAGTCCATGGTTGACTGGCTCCAAGTCAAAAGCAGCATCTCAGAGAGCACCGTGGAGCAAAGCAGCTCAGCTCATGCCAGTCACGATGCACAAAGACAGGGAAAAGCAAGAGCCAGAGATACACTCTCTGAAGGCACATCCCCACTGACCCACCTCTTCCAGTGGGGTCCCCTTTCTGTGAATTCATGAATGGATTAGTCCACTGATAAGCACAGTGCATTGTGACCTGTTACCTACTAAAGCCCTGCCTCTAAACGCTTGAGACCTCTGAGGGGACAGTTCAAATTTAACTGAAACAGAGACCGAGAAAAAATGAGCACAGACACCCTGAGAGGTAGATGCTGCTGCCATCCTGCCCTACCTAAGTGCCAGAGGGACCAGGGAAGGAAGAGTCAGCTCTCTCTAGAGAATCACAATACTTGTAGGTAATAAAGACACAGTGGAGGCTGAATGACTAACAAACATTTTATTTTTTCTTATGTAAATTTTGAAATTTCATAATAGTTGCAAAGGTAGTACAGAAGAGTCCCTGTAGCCCCCTCACACATTTTTCCCTATTGCCAACGTGTTACCATGATACACTTGTCACAATTAAGAAAATGTCTGTATGTTCCTGCTGACAAACCTTCTCCTTGTTATGTGAATTTTCCAAGTGTTTCCCTAATGTCCATTGTTTTCTAGGATCCTACCATCCTACCTTTGGAGGCATTTTATTTTTATTTTGCATGAACTTAATTCTTAAACAGATTAATATTGGTTTTTGTTTATTTTGATAAAGAAGTGTCAAAATAATCTTCATCTTAGAATTATGACTATTATCCTAGATTTCAGTACGATTTCTCAAGGAAGACTAGATGGAATCCTCTTTACTGTGACAGTGTACTTAGGGTTCTTAGAGCCAAAGAAACCAAACCACATGGTTTAAATGCTGCACAACTTTTCTACCTGGAAGCCTAAGTTTTCTCATCTATAAAATGAAAAGTGATAGTACCTTACCTCATTGATATGATATGCACATTAAAATTAAGAAAACATATAAGTCACTTGGAATGGTACATGGAACCATGAAATTAATCTTAGTATTACCATTGCTGTTTTTATATAATTCCATGACATCTTATTTACTTCCTTTCTTGATACTCATCGCACTTTTAATTATATGTTTCATATCTGTCTTCACTTCTAGACTGCGGTCTTTATGAGTCCAAGGACATTCCTGGCTAACCCATAGTAGGTACTCAGGAAATAATCCCTTAAGTTTTTCACATGCAGAATGCAGAGCCACCAGCTAACCCAGAGAAGCAAAAGCTTAGAGGTAGACATAGAATGCTAGAGTACTACATGGTAAATAGATATAGACAGCTAAGTTAGATAGAAATATTATAGGCACCCAGACCCGGCAAGGCTCTCGAAAGGGTGAGTGCAGAGCAGGAGAACACATTACAGCTGTGGGTGGAGGCCTATTCATTCACTGAAGGCCAGGCCACAAGACAAAGGTGAAGAAACTACACCTACTTCTCCAGGGATAAGCAATAAAGACTGATATTCTAAAGAGGTGTCAGTCACCTGAGCGGGGAACCAAGAGCTTGATCCTGACTTTCAAGGAGAGGTCCTTGTTCTTCTCATGCACACTTGTTATGTGACTTGCTTCCCCATTGGATCAATATTACCTCAGCAACTATATTTGTAATCTTATTGGTTGCCCATAGTTTTGATCCACCTTAAACCCACCTCATGATTTCATACTCACCTCATGATTTGCTTTATAAAACTTCCTTCAAGAAGTGGGCTTGTGGGCTGCCCACTTTCTGGGTCCCCTTCTGTTGCTCTTAGCTTTCCTTCATTCAATAATCTTTCCTACTCTTAACCTCCATTATTCCTTAGAATTCATTCTTTGAATTGGGGGAACAAAAACTTCATGTGTCAGACATCCAGTAGGCTGGGACTTATATTTCCCTCATATTATTTGGAGGTACTATCTCACTGCTATATCAGAAAGATAGATAGATGATACCTGGATAGATAGATAGATAAATGATAGATAGACGGACACATACAGAAACAAATACCTACAAACAAAAATGGTGACAATTTTTTAAATTTATTGACAAAATTATATGTACTTAGTGATACCTAATACAGTTTTGAAACATTGTGGAGTGACTAAACTGAGCTAATTAACCTATGCACCACCTACTTATCTTTTTGGCAGGTGAGATCACATAGAACCTACTCTTAGAAATTTGCAAATATACAATACATTGTTATTAACTATAGTCACTGTGTGGTACAATAGATCTCCTGAATTCCACCCTATTAGAATTTTTTTGCAAGCCACTGGTACAAGGCACCCATTCTGTTCATGTTCAAATTCTATAGGAATGCTGAAAGGAAATATATTTTTCTGAGATTAACAGTTAACAGAAGTTCAGCAAGAGGCTATTGCCCTTTTAAGGACTGGTAGTAAAGAACTGTAGAGGGAACTCTGCATATAATTCACATCTACAGCATTCTGTAAACTGGTAGTAATGGTGCACATGAGATAGACGAATATAACCTTTGAGGCATTAACCTGCAAGTTTCCTCTCAAGTGCCCTGAGAAGGTGCATGTTCTCCAAGAATAAATGTACATTGGGACTTTGCTACACCCGGGCACAGATGCCTATATATCTGCCATAAGAGCAGTTTAAAAATGTGCTCTCCTCTTATCCAAGCCTCCAGTCAAGGAAGTTGTTAAATGCATTTTTTCCTTCTTTCCTGTATGTAACTTTTGTGTTTAAAATATTGCTCAGCAGTTGTCCCACAGGGTGGAGGTGGAATTAGCAGCTGCAACATTGGCCGCATGGTCATCTCTTTGGTATGCTGCTTCCTTTCACTCTCACGTTAGGGAAGAGCACACCCATCCTTTACATTCCTCTGGAGCAAGTTGTGTCAAGGAGAGAGGGGAAAGGAAGCGATTCCCATCCTCAGGGTGTAATCAAAAAGGAAGGTTTTAATGAGCTTCTCAGGATGTTCTCAGTTTCTGCACAGAGCAGCCCTTCCCTTCATTGGCATTGCAGTGCTTCTTGCATTCTTTAAGAAACACACAATTTTGCTCTGTTGGGTGCTAAACTCTTAGGTATTCAGATATAATGAGGAACCATGGTGTGTCTCCTTTGCAGTACTTTTCACAGTTGTAATCTTGGTTTATTTGTATAATTAGCTGATTTATGGCTCCACTATGATGAGAAGTCCATGAAGGTAATCTTGTCTGATTTTGCTCTCCATTGCTTTGTAAGCACTGAGTACAGCTTGTGCATGCTAGATCCTCAACAAATGGATGCATAATACTATAATAAACATATTAAAGAAGTTTTTGGCATAGCAAAAAAGATCAAAGCAAAGATAATGTATGGAAGTGTATGTAGCTGTCAGGGACTATATCTGCAGGAAGCTTCTAGAAAGGGGTTAGGTGATGATATAACCCTTTCTATGCATCAGACATTACTCTAAGTGCATCATACATGTTGTATATATTAATTTAAACAATCTTCACAACAATGCTATGTTTTGCCAGCACCCAAGAAGTTTCTGTGATTTGGACATAGCTTATCTCCAGACTGTTCATATTCTGGAGGATTGGTTCAGAATATAACAGTATTGAGAGGTGAGGCTTAGTAAGAAGTAATTAGTGCACCAGGGACCTAGGAAGGATTAATGTAATGCCCTTCCTACAAGAATGGGTTAGGTCTCATAAACTGTACGGGCTACTGACAGAGAGTTATTATAAAGCAGGTTTGGCTTTCCAAGCTCTAACGACACAGTTGCCAGGTGAGTCTTCTGCATGCGCTTGCTCAGCACTACTGCATGAGTCGTTATCACCAGGTTATGGTGCAACCACACGTGGCCGCTTAATCTTGAGCTTTCGGGCTAGAATTATAAGCTTCCCAAAACCTCTTCTCTTCCTGAATTAACCTCACATATTTTGATCACAGTGCAAAGTGAACTAAGGCAGTGGTTTAGTGGAAGTTACCAAGTTGACATAGCAACTAGAGTGAGTGTCACAGCTTGGAATGGAACATGCCCAGCTGATCACAGAGGCAGCCCTGACCAGCTATGCAATTCTATCTCCTGGGAGCCTAAATGGCTAATGCTTTGCACCCAGAGAATATAACTGATGTGGGTAATAATTCCTTAACAAGACACAAGAAATAACTCAAGATCAGGTCAAGTCTGCACAAATGTGGATAAATTTATAAACCATTTTTGATATTCAAGGGTGCCCATATATAAACTCACCTCGAAGGCTAAAATAAATGTAAGCAAAAATACTTTCTTGAATGTCTTTAATAGACAGTGCACTCCTAGATACATACCGAGTTAAAATTCTTTTGTATTTTTCCAAAATATCAGAGAAATGACAGTTGTCATGTACATATACAAATTCATTGCCTACTCCACTCCAAATACTTCATAGAATGCTGTCAGATCCCAAGGGTGTGAAGAACAGAAGTTAATTCTGATCAAGATAAGATATATGGGTGAAGTAATTTCCTATAGCCCTGAAAAATGTATCTTGAAATTCCAAATAGAATTTTAGACACAAAGAAATGGGCAGGAAAACCTTTTTTTTTCTGAATTCCTGTTGCACAGTGATTTATTTTCCTTGTTCTTGACATTTACTGTATTATATTCTGATGTCTGTTCCCATGTCTTATCACTCCACAAAAACTGTAAACCACCCCCCAAACATGAACAATGTCTTACAGTAAAGAAACAGCATACTAGAAAGTAATGAACAGGATTTTTATAAGTGGAATTACTGCTTATTATTTGTATGACCTACAGTAAGCTACTGAATTTCTCTCACACTTGCCCTGTTCCTCTATAAAAAGTGATTGATAATGGTAGATACTATCATTTGCTAGAATATTAAGAGTGTTTGGAACTTGGAGTAAATAGAAAAGATTGAAATATGTTTTATTCCAGAGATATATTAAATGTCAGCAAGTAAATAAAAAATTTCTCAAAACCATAAGGGCAAATAGAAATGAAACAAAGTATGTGTGTGCATGGGTTCACACACACACACACACACACACACACACACACACACACACATGCACGCACACACACTTCTACATGTAAATGGGAAACAATGGAATGATTTGTAGTCACTGATATGGAAGACATGAAACTCTTCAGGGAATGAAGCCATGAAGGAGGCTTATTTGTACCTCAAATTCTCAGAAATGGGGAGAGACAAGAGGTACTTGGAAAAAGGAGAGAACTGATAGACTTATAAGCAGTGAAAACCTTGCATCCTCACTTTTCCATACAACCAGGGGTCTAAATGACTTGACAGTGAATAATGTTTATATCAACATAGTAATACAAAGATGTAATAGGACCTGATCTAATATTGTAATTTTAATTTTATGGAAAAAGAAGATAAATAGAAATGTGTATTGAGGTCAAGGGCTATACATAAGCAAACCTAATCATGTCTTCCATTACAGAACAGTTAGACACTGCAGCCAAAATCAGTGAATTGATAAATAGCCATATGACACATTACATATATAGAAGACAAATGTCAAAGGATGGCTAAAATTATTCAAAATGATTTCTTCTAGAGGATGAAAGTTGAAGAAGTCTGATGAGACAGGGATTAATGTTTTACTAATTCTGAAAGAATATTTGAGTTTTACAATCATGGTTTTTTAAGCATCTCAAAAATAAAAAATGTTTTTAATGAGTGCTTAGCTACAAAAGGTAGTCAGTAAACCTCAGCATCTCCCTTTAATCCTTGTTCATTTTAATTTATCCCACATATTTATTTGCACGCTTATTGCCCTGCAGATCTAATTAAATATTTGCTAAGTGACTAAGCAAGTTATTTATGAAGGTTCATTTATTGAATCATCAACAAAATCTTAAGGAAAAGTAGGAATTGATTTTTTTCTTCATATGTTATAATGAAAAACATGAACTTTTAGCTGGGAGCAAAGTTCTAAACATTTAATTGTCAATCTTTGAGGCATTGTTCATGAGAAAGACAGGATAAAGCTGATATAAATAAGAAATCAGACACCTATTCCTAAGTTACAGCTTTGGAAATGGTAAAATTGCATTCAACTTGAAAAACTTTCATGAAATAACATTAGCTCCCTCCACATGACAGGTAGATTAATCTGACAGCATTAACTCTTAAAATAACTTCCACTGTCGCCACTACTAGAAGTGCTCCCGTTTCTGTGCTCCTCTCCTCACTCCATTACCATGGTGGTGATTAATTTATCATGTCTATTGATTAATCCCTGGGTGTATTGATTCTTGGGAAGCGTAAAATAACTGAGCACATGCCCACTAAGAATTTGCATAACATAAAAACCTTTAATAGAACTATCTTCTTTAAGATAAAAGTTTACATTTTGCCTTTTTCTTTCTTATTCTAATCAAAGAGATTCTTCTTTCTGGAGTTTTCCATCCTTGAGTTCTATCCTTTAGCATCCTTTTATTAGGATGAATGGAGATAAGAATAGGGTAGGAAGAGAGAAACAGATCTATATGGGCAAGTTCGATGTGTTCCCACAGTGCCCTTGGGTTCCATTTCTCTAGGGATCCCTGCCTGCCATAGCCACAACTTCACTGATGCTCCCACCATGGATATCAGGATCATGCACTCACTACTTTACTTACTTATTGAAATGAATGAAGGAAAATTAACATCAGAGGACTAAAAACTAGATGATCATCTTTTCTTTTCTAAAAGAATTCCTTTTGAACAGTCCAGCCAACACGCCCATTTGAAGATTTCTTTTTAAAGTTGTTAAATTCTCTCTCTCTCTCTCAACAACCACACACTCTGCTAAATGAAGCTGGTGACTTATCATGAATAATCTCTTCTGAAATACAAAACCCAGTCAAACAGCAAAAGTTCAGATTAAACCCAAGCCAAGTCAACAAATGCCTGGCACAATGTACTAAATGCCAGCAAATGGATGCTCCGGTGGAATGCAGAAGGGAGGGAATTCCAGAGATACTGAGTCAGTCTCAATGCTGTGTTATCACTGTGTGGCATGCAGAGAGTCATAGGAAAAGTCCCAGGTGAAGAGTTCAAATTAAGACATTCTCATTGAAAACCATGAGGTGATATTCTAAATGCTCGTTTCTATTATACCATATGAATTAAATATCAAAAAAGGATAAGAATAGTTGACCAAAGAAGAATAGTTTGGAATGTTGAGAAAATATTGGTGGATATGTGCTATTGGTGGATATGTACTATTGGGTTAACCTAACCCAGTTTTTTTTTCCATAATTGTCAGCTACTTTTGGGTAGATATGTTCTACAGTAATATCCTACAACTTTGCTAATATGTATGGTTTAGTTCTGTTATTTCTTTGCTGATTTTTTTGTCTAGTTGATCTATCTCTTTGTGATGATGGGGTCTTAAGGTCTCTTGTTACAATTGCGTTATTGCTTATTTGATCTTTCATGTCTATTAATATTTGTCTTATATAGTTGAGTGTTTCCATAATTGTTGCATACATTTTTATGATTGCTATCTCCTCCTCTCAAAGTTTTCCCCTAACAAGTATGTACTGATCTTCTTTATCTCTTTTAATCATTCTTTGAAATTCACATTGTCTGCAAACAAAATAGCTACCCCTGCTATTTTCTCAGTTCCTGTCACATGGAGCATTGTTTTCCATCCTTTGACTTTTATTCTATGATTTTCTTTTTGAGCGAAATGTGTTTCTTTTATACAGCATATTGTTGGATCTTGTTTCTTGATCCATCCTGCCAGTCTCTTTCTTTTGACTGATAAATTGAGACCATTTAGGTTGATGTTTATAATTGATATGTACTGTCTTATCCTTGTTATGGTATTTTCCTGCTGTTGGTTCCCTACTTTTCCCCTCTGTTTAATTGCTTGCCCTGCGGTGGTTTCTTTCTGTTGTTCTCCTGGAATTTTGGTCAGTTTTATCTGTGCCTATAATATTTTTCAGTATTCTTTGTAGTGTGGTTTGGTGGTCATGAATTTCTTCAATCATTCTTTGTCATGAAAGTATCATTCTTCTCCATTAATTTTGAGAGATAGTTTTGCAGGGTACATCAATCTAGGTTGGAAGTTGTTTACCTTTAGAAAATGAAATACTGCCCTCCAAGCTCTTCTTGACCTGAGGGTATATGTGGAGAGGTCTGGCCTGATTCTGACGGGCTTTCCTTTATAGGTGATCTGTTTTTTTCTCTAATTACTTTTAATATTCTGAACTTGTACTAAATCTGTGGGATCTTGATTATTATGTATCTGGGTGTAGATTTATTTTGGTTATGGCTAATTAGAATTCTATATTCTTCACTTAACTGTATGTTACATTCTTTTTCTATGCTTGGGAAATTTTCTGCTATTACTTCTGCAAATAGATATTTTATGTCATTTGTGTTGACTCCTGAATTTTCAGTGACACTAGTTATTATAATTATTTTTCCTTGTATCTTCTTGCTGCTGTTGAATTGTTATTTCCTGACATTTTGTTAACTATCAAGAAATCTTTTCTTTTATGATTTCTAGCCAAGATCCTGTCTACAAGTGTGAATTTCTGTCTTCAGTTTTGTTCAAGCAGTTTTGCCTGCTTTCAATGGAATTTTTAATTCCCTGGATATCTGTTTGTATCCATTTCATGCATTCTGTTTCTTTCCTATATTGATCATTCATGGATTTCTTCCTCTTTCTGTCATCATCTAGTTTTTATCTATCTCTACATTTGCTGAGAAGTTCCTTGGTAAATGTTAACATCTCTTTTTCACTTGAGAGATTATTTCTGATCTGATTTCCCATATAGCTTCATGGATTTCTTTCTTTACTTTGGCTGCTATCATTTCAGGAATTTCAGGAGTGTGTCTTCCATTTTCCCCTATCTTATCTCCTGGGCTTGTTCTGGGTGGCTGGATTACCGAGGTTGCGTTTTGCTCCTGCATCTTATCACTTTCAATAATTTTGTACAGATTCAATGCAATTCCCATTAAATGCCATTAACATGCCTCACAGATGTAGAGAAAACATTCCTAAAATTTGTCTGGAACTAAAAGAGACCCAGAATACTAAAAGCAATCCTGGGCAACAAAGACAAGTCAGGTAGCATCACAATCCCTGATCTGAAACTATACTACAAAGCTACGGTAATAAAATCAACACAGTACTGGCTAAAAAACAGACCTGAGGATTAGCGGAACAGACTGGAAGAAACAGCCACAACTACAAACACACTCAGCCACCCAATCTTTGACAAAGGGGCCAAACAAGTTCACTGGAAGGAAGATGGCCTCTTTAATATATGGTGCTGGAAGACTGAAAATAGACTTGTCACTTTCTGAAGACTTACCACTTGCCAAAGACTGAAAATAGCCCCAAGTCTGCCACTATGCACCAAACTCAAGTCAAAATGGATCACAGATCTCAAAATTAAAACAGAAACACTAAATCTATTGGAAGAGAAAGTAGGTAAAAATCTTGAAGACACAGGGGTAAGCAGAGAATTCATGAACAAAAACCAAACCTCAAGGGAAACACTTCAAAGAATCAATTTCAAAAGTTATTTGTTTTCTATGTTGTTCCTTATAAGTTTATGTAGTAGTTAGCTTTAGCACTAGTATCAAGGCCTGTGTAGGCAATGTCTGTTCTTCAGGATGCCTTCTGTATAGGAGTTTCTTGGTTTGTGTCTGTCCCAAAATTGTACCTTTCCAATTAGAAGTAAGATGCTGGTATCTGTTTGGCTCAGTCCCCAGTCTTTTAGTGCTGGGGTATTGTGAGGATATTACCCCATATCTTCTCAGTACTGTTACAGAAGTGAGAACAACTGACTAAAACAGATATGACATTGTAGCTAAAGTAAAATTAGCTTTGACAATACCATCAAGTGCAGTTGAGAAACTGACAAACTCTGGTGACTATTAATTTTGTACTCCTAACCATAGAAGCCAAATCTACAGTTATGTAACAGAACTTATCATGAGTTGGGAGCTCATATACAAAGTATTTCCCCTTGGTAGAGTGGATTTACCCTATGGTGGGGGAAATTTAAGGATTGTACGGAGATAACTGAAAAGAAATAAAGCTAATTGTAGGGTATTACTGGAGGATGAAGGATGGTCATGCAATCTTTGGGAAACTAGAAAAGAGGGTAGAACAGAAAGAATGGAGCAAGCAAGAGATTATTACAGTTGGCCAGAAAAATTGGAGAGATCGTTCAGTAAATGGAGGTAAATGTAGGAAAGGGAGAAAGAAGACATATGCATTAGAACAAAAATATAGGTAAAAGTAAAAACTGGAAAAGGAATGGGAAACAAACCACAGACTACAATCCAACAAAAAAAGAATAAAAATAAAATAAAATTTAAAAACTAAATTCCTCTGGTGTCCACTGAAAGTCCAAAACTCCTGGATAACACTGCCAAGCCTGTGGTAGAGGGTGTGATGAATCTGAGGCTGATCTTGGGCTCCAGATGTAGGGGGCCTTGGGCCAGAGTCTTTAGCTTTCTGTGTGTCCCTTAGCGGCCTCCCACTCCTTACCTTGTTTCTCTTGGTGGCATCTCTCCCAGTTGCGTGCTGTTTCCAGACAGAGAAAGGGGCTGTTCCCAGTCCTGTGCACCTTTGGCTTCTCCTGATCTTTGCTCAGCCTTCTATATTCCCCTTCCTTTGGCAAGTCCTTGTCTTCTCAGGTCATTTCTTGCAGGGTGGACTGGGATACTGAGCTATGGTCTGGTCTCCTGCTCCTGCTGCTGCAGTTCCAAGGCTGCTCAGTCCCAGCTCTTTCTCCCTCATTTCTGACACGTATTTCCTTGTTCTTGCTACTTTCTGGCATACCTGAACAGAGTGGCTTCTACCTCTTATTTTGCAGAGATTTTTATAGTCTTTACAGATCATGGCTAATTCACAGGTACATGTTGTCATTGATCAATAGATACATTTATGCTGTGAACAGACCAAATCCAGTGTATAATCTATCATCAACCCTAACCAAATTTTTTTTGTTTTTAGGGTGAAAAGAGGAAGAATTATTTCTCCATGAAAGGACCCTTTGTGATATATTTTATAACAATAATACAGAACAGATAATGAAAGAATGGCATTTTGAGGACAGAAAATGATCAATACAGTTTGTTATAATCAATTCAGATTATTTGCTGTTTTTCAACACATACCTGTTTTCCTTAACCCTGTTTTATGCCTGCTAAATCTTTGACATTTAATCACACCATGGATATAAATCCAAAGTCTGAAACTTCTTGTCTGTGTGATAGGGAAAAAACCCCTGAGGGCTATCCGTACAAACATTGATGACAATAGGCACCTTACATGAGCTCCTGTAGCAGGAGCTCATGGAGAACATAAGCATGAAACTACAAATGTACTACAGAGCGCTAAGTATGTGCTTGTTTCTTCCACTGGCCAAAGTCTCAAATGTGTTGTCAGGTATCATTCTTTTTTAGTTGGATACCACTGTTTTCTATTATAAGACCAAGGACACATGAAGGCAAAGCAGGAGGCATAGAAGCTTACTCTCCCTCAGGTGTGCCAAAGACCAGTATGCTGTGGAGCATGACAGGGCAAACTCCAACGTAAGGTCTAGTGCGCTATTGGCTCCAGGCTCCCTGCCCTGCAGCATGACAATAGCTAGGGTGGCATTCAGATGGGATTCCTTCAAGACAAGTTCAGATATTCCTCTATACTAGGGAGTGAAACCAACATTCATTTTAGAACCAAAACAGGAATAATCTGAGTATCATGCAAAAGTGGTATTCCAGTCTGCAAACTAATTCCCACGGTGTTGCCCTGCATTGGCTGAAAGCACATGACTTCAGGGTCCTGAAAGACTTGATTCAAACCCAACTTAAATATCCGTCATTTCAAGAAACACTTACAGTCACTCAGTCTCAACTTCTCAGCTGAAAAATTGATGCTAGTATTTCTCCTATTGCTTATGTGCAGTAAAGATTAAATAAGAACATGGATAGCCTGAGTCATACTTAGTTCTCAACAAACAATAGTTTTTCTTTTATCTCTAATCCTACATATAATCTACTCCCTGCAGCTTCCTTCCTCTTTGCTCCCATGGAAATATCATTTTTCACTTAAAATAGGGCTTATCACAATTTTGGCCATTCCTTCCCCCCTCTACACTCACTGAAATTGTCCTACTCCACTTTTTCTGGTCTTCTTTTTAAAAATAATCAGAAATTTCAGGTTGTTTTAGTCTTATCATGTGATAAAATCCAGATACTGTATAAGCTTATATATTTTTCCTGCAACCCTTCAGTACAGGTAGTATTGCCCCTAATGTAGTTGGAAAAATGAGGCTTGGAGAACATTAACTTTCCAAGCTAACACATGAAGAACTAAGAATTCAATCCAGGTGTTTATGACTCTACATCCTCTACAGTGCACTACCTGAAAGACTCCTTAGCAGGCATTGCCTTAAACACTACATCACATCTTAGGTATGTGATCCATCTGCCAACTGATAAACACACATTTGCATAGGCTCAGCACCATGTTTAGTCCACATCAAATGTTAAATAAATGTCAGTTGATGATTACTACACATTGTTATTTGATAATCAGTTCATGATGATTGAATGATTATGAATGTGCTTTTTGTCATGTGAATATTTTCAAGCAAAAGAAAATCCTGAAATTAAAGGAAGTTTACATTGTGCTTCATCAGAAAATTAAATTTTCTTAAAGGTTATGGATTAAGCCAGAATCTAGTCATGCTTTTTATAAAAACAGATAGGTAGAAAAGAACAAGGAAAGGGAAGGGAACATAGCTCAGCGGCACAGTGCCTGCCTGGCAAGAACAAGGTCATGAGCTGAGTTCCCTGTACACACACACACACACACACACACACACACAAAAGAATGAGGAAGTATCAAAAACTGGGTTCCAGGAGGAACTATCTCTCTTACAGCTTCAATATTCTCTAAGTTAGCCAAGGACTTCTCGGGGTGGGCCATATTTATTTGGTTTATGAACAAGGGAGGGGGAATACTGAAGAAAATGCAGGATCCTGGGCAGGACTCGGGAATCCCTTTAAGGACTCCTCCAAGTAATACAGTATGTTAATTTGGGAGAACCATATTATGTCCAGGAAGGCCTTCATAGCAGACATGAGATGCCTGCAGCTACAGTCTCCTTGCTTCAGACAACTCACAAGTAAACACGGAAAGCCAATTGGTTAATACTAAATCCAACTCAGAGCCACCTTGTAGTGGTTCCCAACAAGGAAGACGATGTGGGTACATTCCAGAAGTATAAATTGGGTTCTACTCAAAAAACTCTGAAGTGGCACATTCTCCATAATCTTAAGAAATGCTTGTTGATGTGCTGGTTTGACAATTGTCAAAGTTATGGTGAAATGATACCAAAAAAAAACGGTAAAAACAAAACCATAAGCCATGTAGAGATAGTAATAAAAAATCGTTCATTTTTGTGCGCATGCTTATTTCACCACCAACAGCAACAGCCCCACCTTGCCTTCACTCACTGTGTTAGAATCTGCCTCCACTATTCCCTTGAGTTACAGTAGCACAGCAAGAATTCTTCGCCATGAGTATCTGACATGTTCAATTTTAATTACAGCAAAAGACTTTTTATTACCCATCATTTTCAGCCAGGTTCTCCTGAGGTGGCTCTGACATCTGCTTCAAATCCTGACAGTTTGACTTCATCTCTTCATTTGAGTAGAGATTGCTAATTTTCCTAAGCAGTTTTAAAGACCAAGTCACCAAAATAGAGGAGATTAAGAGCCCTGTCTCAGATCTTAAGAAGGTAAGTATGTGCCTAGGACCCCCACCATAGCAGTTAGAAGCTCAGAGCAGTGGCAATGCCCATGTGATAAAGGAGTAACTATGATAAAATATTCTTGCCACTGACTGACTGAGAATGGAAAAGTAAATGTTTCCTGGCAAAGCTGTTGACGCTGAGTGGTCCTGTGTAGCTCTTATTGTCTTATTTGTTTCACGCAGGAAGAGGTGAGCACGTGCTTTGGTGTTACACCTCGCTTTTAGTCCTCTCCAAGAGCTTCTGATTCCTGCCAGCAGCAGACTTCATCACTTTCAATAGGATGCCATTCATCTGGATAGTCATGTACCCAAAGCACAAGGAGTTTCTCCAACCCAGAATCCCCGCATGGTGACCTAGCATGTGTGTTGGTGATAGCTCAATCTTGCCTTGACGTCAGTCCTCTGTGGAGTCATTTACAACTCTTCATAACAAAACTGTAATTTTCCAAGTTAGACCTGGGAATAGAAAAACATTTGGTGGCAAATGTGGAAATCACAAATAAAAAACAAAATTTCAAAAACTTTACAACTGCTCACTATAATTTTATAAAATAATGACATTTAACAATGAAACAGAGAGAAATGTCCTCATGTCAGAATGGAGGGTGGACTTTTAGAGTATTAATTTAATTTTATACCGAAATATTTTTTAAACACAATGTTCTGATGATGCTTACAAAACTGCAAACCAATAAAGATACATCAAAAGCCCAGAGTAGCGCTTCCTCTATGCTGGCAAATGCATAACGATGACTCAGTGTGTCCTCTCAGGTGAGGACTTGCACCTAGAAAGCCATGTAGAATGGATATGTAGGAGGTTTGTTATGGAATTCATAAAAGCATTTTGGTTTAAAATTGTAGTGAAATTTTTAGAAGACAATTTATTCCCTAAAGACCAGGACCACAGCTGAGTCCCTCACCCCCTGCCTGCCACATTGTGCAGTTCTTGACCCCCACCCCAGCCACAGCTCTCACCTCTTCCCATCTCCCATGCAGCCATCCTTAACCATGGGCTTGCCGCTGAATCCCATAACACCTTGTACTGTTTTTGGTATGGATGGCTCACTATGCGTACCTAGTGCAGTGAGTGTGGAATAACAGTCCCATACACGTTTTATGGGAGAGCGCATGTTTTCTGAGCTGGTTCTATGTCCAAGGAAATAAAGCCTTTGGAAAATATTTTTGGGAAAACATAAATATGGTAGCCTCTGTAGCAAGATTAGGAATCTCAGTTACCTATGGGTAAGATGATGGCATGAATACAGATAACTTGTGGGCAAATAAACCCAAATTTAAAAACATGAGGGAGAACCTAAAGAAAGTCTGAGAGCTAAAGCTGGATACCATGTCATTTTGTCAGACATCCTCCCTGTCATGCTTCTGAGGAGGTCGCACTCCTCTGCCTTCTGCAGACATCCAGCTCCCCTTGTGAAGCCTTTACAACTATAACAACCATCAGTGACGTTTTCCCTCGAATGAATTCATTTTTATCTCTTCTTTTCCCCCTAGAAAGCAACAATTTAATCTTAAAGGCACTACAAAGACTAACTAATAGACCTTTACCCCCTCTACACTAAACCTCTATCCCCTCTACACTTAAGACGATTTCCCTATCCCCACCACCTCAGGAAAATCCTATTCATTCCTCAAGCTGAGATTGGCACCGTTGCTTCCTTTTCGTTAACATTTGCCTGACTCTCTTCCCTTTTGCCCCAATAGCTTCTTTTTCCATGTCACTATATAATTTTTTTTCCACTAAAAAACTATGGCATTCACCTTAGTGTGACACTGTTTACTTTAAGTTTATACAAGCCATTAGTATTTCTTTAAATATCCTGGAGTTGCTCAATTCAATCCACAATGACTGTCTTTTTTCTCTCTTTGAAGTTCTAAACACTCTTACTCCTCCTGATATTTAGCATATGAATTTACTTCATAGTTCAGCATTTCTAAAGATTAGCTATTTCCTTAATATTAAATTCACTGACCCCTACAGCTTTCCTGTCTTTTTCCTACAGTGGAATACATGCTTATTCTCTCGGAAGCCCATCTCTTTTCATCCCACCATGTTTTACTTTCTCATAAGCCATATGTATTTGATGGTCCTTCTTTTTCTTTTCTTACATAAAATAAATCTCAACTTGATTCTAACATTTGGTTCTATGATCAAAGGTTCTAAACCTTTTCCTTAAAAAAAAAAAAAACCCCAGAAACCTTTACCTTAGCTCAACCCTTTATTCTTCCACTCCTACTCTCAGTCCCTCTGTTAGTTTCCTCTTTCACAGCTGAACTGCAAGCTTGCCTAGACCCACTTTTGCCATTTCCTCTCTACCCACAAAGTCATCCTGCACTAGCACAGCATGGAGTCAGCCCTCAATATCTCTTGTGCTGTGTCAGAAGATCAATAGTGGACCTCACTGCCTATGATACCCACCTCACTTCACCTCATCACTGGGTACTGTAACACCTCCCCTCCCCTCCCCTCACATCATCTGAAGGAGAAGGATATGCACAGTACAATAAGACTGTACTAATTTGTTTATTTAGTTTGTTTTTGAAACAGAGTCTCACTGTGTAGTTTAGACCAGCCTTGAATTCACTATGTAGGCTAGGCTGGCCTTGAACTCAAAGTACTCCTGCCTCAGCCTCTCTAGCATTGGGATTACAGGAGTATGCCACTATACCTGGCCAATAAAATATTTTGAGTGAGAGAGAGAAAACTATATTCATGTAAATTTTAGTAAGTATCTTGATATAATTAACAAATTGTATTATAATTGTCATACTGTATCTAATTTATAAGTTAAGTTATAGGAATGTATGTATAGGATAAACTATATGTATAGGGTTTGTACAATCAATGGTGCTAGGGTGTTCCAACTTTTATATATGTTTGGGGGGATACGAATCAACCCATTAGACTGGGCTTTCTACTAAGAACTTGCTAGTTTCTACTCTTTTTCTAGACATTTCTATTTACTTTTTAGAGTTCAGTGTAATTAACACGACTCTGACTTTCTTTTTTTTTTTTTTTTTTTTGCGGTATGGGAGATTGAACTCAGAACCCTGCGCTTGCTAGGCAAGCGCTTATTCCACTGAGCTATATCCCCAGCCCCAACTCTGACTGACTTTCTTGACCAAATCCTACTCTGTTTCACACTTTTATAGAACGATATACTTTTCTTCATTGCACTTTCAGGCTCCATGTGACATTTCAATACACATTTCCTTGGTAACCTGTTGAATGTCTACATTTCTCACTGGTATAAGCCTAAGGAGAGAGGGAGAGATCATGTATCTTTGGTTCGTTCATATGTCTTCAGCCCTGAGGAGAGTGTCTTACCCTTAGTAGGTGCAGAAATGAAGAACTGCCCTAAAAGTGAAGGAATCAATGTAAGTATTGTTTTACACTGTAAGTGGTTTGAAGGAAAAGCACAGTCTTTACATTCCCAAAGCCTATTATAGACTTGGCAGAAAATCAGTGTTCATCAAGAAATTTCTGAGCAGTAATTAGTTGCTTGTGTCCCTGAAATTTCTTTGTTTCTATCCTAAAAACAATATTAGGAAGACCAGTTACTCAGCTAAAACAGGGAGATGCTTTTGTTTATTAATTACATAAAGCCCTGAACTGATTCTTCTCTGAGTTTCTAGGACAGATGTAGATCTTGGCACAAAAAGAGTATGCTTGGTTTATGTTCATGTAGTAAAATGTTGACTCAGTTTTGAACACTTAAAGGAAAAGTTACCTTAACAATATAGCTAAAACATATTTATCTAGCTTTTAAAGTAACGCCCCATTTTCTGAGATGAAGTCTAGCTCTATGCCTTAGAAATGGCAAGGTACAAACACATCCTAGTGTTCAGACTTTTAACTTCAGTAAGAAGTGGAATGGCAAAGACAGCACCAGAGACCCCAAAAGAGTACTTTTGAGATATTCTTAGATTAAATAGGTGCTGAGAAAAAACAAAAGTAGGCCCAGGGTAAAAGAATTTGACACTGGACACAAGAATAAACTCACTCACTTTTATCCTCTTCTAGTTCTGTCTCGGAAGAGGCTGCTCATCCTTACCTCTAAATCGCTGGAATCTCTCAGCCATTATCTTTCTTCTCTTATTTTAAAGAGAATGAAAAATGTAACAACATAGACAAAAACAAAACAAAGCAAAACAAAAACAACCTTTCTAACGATGGTGAGCCAGAGGAGTTTTGCCAAAGTTTGGGAAAAAAATAGAAGAGCATTCGTTGAAAACACGTCTGGCATTGAAGTTCTGCTACCTTAGGTTTGGATTTGATTCGATGGTGCCTCACGCTCACTAGGAACTTGCCTTTGAGTGCTGTGGTGGTAGCATAGAATAAAACTGAAGTAAAATACTGTCTCCAAGAATTTGTACAGCTTGGATAAATGAGTGTTATAAGGTAGACTTGTCAACATTTAGGTGAACAGAAGGCATGTTAAATTTTGCCTTACAGTATTTAGATAAGCAGACTTTAAATATTTCTGACATAATCTCATACAATACAACCAGAGCTGCTGATTTCATTTAGGTTTAATAAATAATTGGTATAATCATAGTGTGTGCAATAACATGCTATGGTACACTTGGTAAAACAGTGGGGAAGTAAGTTTTAGGTTAACCTTTTTATGCATAGACTGTCCCAAATGCACTAGCTGAATTATTTCATCCTGTGCAAAGACTCAGGGATGAGTCTTGGTTTCTTTAAAATATGTCATTGGAGGAACACTCTAAGGTTGTCCTGGTTACGTGACTCTTGAAATGATGTGCATATTTTACGGGAAAACTCATCACTCTGTCATTTTTCCACCTTTATTTTTTACAGCTAACCTTGATTATCTGATTTATAAGTACTTTCAATGAGTTCTAGTAGTGCTATAAACACAGAAAAACAAAATCTATTTCTTCAGTCCTTTTTCACCTTTGAACCTAATGATGTTCAGAATATTCATTTTGTTTAATATTTCATTAGCATTTATTAACATACAATGATGTCAAATTAAAATAAAATGCAATTGGCATTCATATTCACAAATAGCATCACCAAGCTATGAATTAAGCTGGATTCTTTTCAGATTTCTATAGAAGCCAAGATAAACATGAGAGTGGAAAAACCTATGGTGACCCAAATAGAGTCACTAATTCTCAACTCTTCTTAGATAGGACCCTAGCGCCTGTAATGCTTTCCCCAACTCTATTTAGATAATGAAAAAAATCATCTGAAACATGGAGCATCTGAACATGGAATATGTTTGAACAGGCAAAGTTCTGCCTGGCATAGTCTAATGCACCTACAGAAATGGACAGGCAGGATGGCTAAACGGTTATTGGAGAGCTTCCTTCGAAACAGAAAGAAGATTCACTCATTCTCCTATGAACTCCAGGGAGAAAGTGTTGAAATACAATCTTTAATAATGACTCTTTCATTTACTGGAAATATTGCACCATAGTATTAAAGCACTTATGAGGGAGCAATATGTAGATTAGGTCATCGGGTTTATGACTCACTTGGTAAACACCATAAAAAGGAAAGAATCCAGGAGAGATCGAGGCAGCACTATAGGAATGGGAAAGTGTGGGTTATGCAGTCAGATGAATCTGGATCATAGTTCTGCTATTTTCCTAGCTGTACACCTAAAGCAAACTCTATTCTACATCTGTCGATGGAGGCAAAACACCCACAGTAATAGCAGGTGTGTGAGGTAAATGAGATAAGCGATACTTACTGATTGGCATATAGAAGTCTACCCATGAGGAAGGGAATGTTGTTGATAAAAAAATAGCAAATGAATGTGCAGTGGTTGAATTAAATATCTGTATCTGTTCCTGAGAGCATGCAGAGTTATAAAAGTAATCATTTAAGAGACTTAGCAGTAATTGCTTTTCAACTTTTAAAAACTACATTTTGCTTTGCCCTCATGAACTTTCCGAAACCATTAGCAAGCCACACTCAACTGGCAACTGTATAAAGGAAGGCTTGATCAGAAGGAGCTTTGAATTTATGCTTTTGCCTTTATCCAGATGTTCTGTTACAATTAACAAAAAGTTCTCCTTATTCTTCTCGTCTGTTTCTCTTTACGAGTGTTGAGTTGTACCAAACAGGAAGATTTTATGGAAGATTTTATAAGAATGTTTTCCCCCATTCTCTGTACTCACACACACACACACACACACACACACACACTCAGATACATTCTTCTTTCAGGGATATACTTTTAGTCACAGACGAACACATATACCCATGTACACACAAGAAGATTGTCTTCATAAATGCCCAACCTAACAAATTACTAGGAGCTACAGGGACTTCTAAGTGAGTTCCATGACATCAGATAGACATTAATAAAAATATATAGTTAAAACTTTAGACAATATTTATAGTGTCTAGAAAACCAGCCATCCTTTGGCTTACATATGATATTAGATTGTGCTGTTTATATAAATAGAATATGTATCATAGCTATCATGTAACTACTTAAATTTGATAGGTTTTTCAGTTATCAACACAATAAAGAATGCTTTATGTGCAATTGGCTGTGTGGCAACTTATTTTAATAAAATAATGGATTTTATCTATATTCTATAGCTGGGAAATATTCATACTATTGCAAAGGGAAAAAATCTATCTTTCATCTATGACCTAAGACAGTCAAATATGTCAAGGAAGCAGAGCAGACAGGGTGTTCTCCTTATATAGGGAATACAAGCAGTGGAATGAGGCAGGGAAAACAGTGCTGTGGCGGCGTGACTCTCAGGCTAGTCATGCGGACCAGGGAGGGGCCCCAGGGATCACAGAATACTATCCTGAACCACAAAGATTCATATTTCCATAGTGAGAACGAGTATCTGTGAGGGTAGAACTTGGCAAGACTAGTGAAGAGGTGCAAAAGTTAAGGGTTTAGTCAAATGCAAGTATTCTCTCTGATGTGTGATTCGATAAGCCTTTGAGAAGAGTTTTATCCTTGAATTTGATGAGTGCATACACAGAAAAAAGTGTTTTATGGGCATTTTGGAAAACATTGTGAGTGTCATACATGCTGTTAATGCATGGAAACTTTTCCCACTGGCTCCTATTGTGTGTTCACCTGGCAATACCTTCAATCCAGGTTGTGACCGTATTATACGACACTACACCTCACCCGGCCTAGTACCCTGCCATCTACACTTCGTTCTCTATTAGCTAGAAGGTAAGATTTGGTCTACCTTCCTTTGTGTCTTAGGTTATGTTGAAAATGCCATTGTTGATGAGTATAGGAAAGACTGGTAACTGGAAGGGATCTTATAGGCCACAGAATAGCTATCGGCCAAGATAAACACATTGGGAGATTTAAATGAGATAATGTCTATGAAAGCGCTTGTAAATGGCAGTGCACTAGCAATTGTTATGATAATGCAGATGGTGAAGTTTCATAGATGCAAATGTGAATTTCTTGTGTCCCTGTAACAATAAATCCACTATATGAGCATCAGATTAGAAAGACCTGGCTGGAGAGCATTGCAATAGAATCAACTCTGGCATGGCTCCTGGAAAACTTTAGGTAATCTGTAATTACACATAACAAGATTACATCTGAGTGAATTCTGAAAGCCAAATTTTAAGAATATATGGACAACTTGACCCTCTTCCATTCCCACAGAAGGCAGTGGTCAAGTTAATGAAAGGGTCTGTGCCATGTCATATATAGAATAGCTGAAAGAGATGTAAGTGAATATCTAGTCTGTAATATTTGGAAGAGAACAGAGATTGTAATATGAAGAAATAGAACAAAATCAGGGTAGAAGTCACATACTAGCAGATTTAGGGTCAACTCTAGGAAAAAATTTCTAGTAATGACAATGATCTGAACACATATAATGGACTGACAACTGTAAGAGGCTATGGAAACTAACTATAAATATAAAAATGCATAGCGGTTAATTGTAATAGAATACAATGATAAATACCATGCTAACACTTACTATAAGAAAACTAAAGTGTCAGTTTCAGGCAAAATAGACACAGGAGCAAAAAATGTTAAGCAGGAATATGGGTTATTTCATAACAATAAGTAGGTTAATTCATCAAGAGGATATAAGAATACTCACCACGTGCATTTAATAACAGACGTTCAAAATAAATGAAGTAAACCTTGATAGAAATCCAAGAGAAATAGATAGATCCATAATTACTGTTAAAAGCTTTCAATATTTTACAGTAATTGACAGAGCAAACAGGCAAAAAGTAAGGTATCAAAACTTGAGTAATAATACCAACTTCACCTAAGGGACATTTGTAGAACACTGCACCCTGCAAATAGGATAGAGCACATATTATTAGCAGGTGCACATGGAAAGTTTATGAAAGTAGGCACATTCTAGACCCTAAATATCCCCATAGATTTAAAAGGCTTTCAGTCATACAAGGCATGCTGTCTGAACACAGCAAAAATAAATTTGAAATTCTTAACAAATTTTCCATATAATTCCAAAATATGGGAAACAATAGCAATTCTAAATAATCCATGGGTCAAAGAGATCAAAATAAAATATATGAAATGTTTTTAACTGAATGAAAATGTCAGCAAAACTTATCACAACTTCTGAGATGCTCGCATCAGGTTGTATCTCTTATATGACAATCCCAATGTACATTTTTTGGGGGGCTCTTCTATTTATACCTGTGAATATGGATAGTTTGACTTCTTTCTATATATACATTTTTTGTCTTTTTGAGGCAGGGTCTCCCTATGCAGTTCAGGCTGGCCTTGAGCTCACTTTGTAGCCCACACTGGTCTCAACCTTGCAATGATCCTCCTGCCTCAGCCTCCCAAGTGCTAGGATTACAGGTATGTGACACCACTCATGGATTATCTCTTTTTATTTTTGTACCAGGAATTGAACTCAAGAGCTTGCACTTGCCAGGCATGTGCTTGTACCTCTGAGCTGTATCCATGGCCCACGTATCCTTTCATTTCTTTCTTTATTTCTGTCCTGACAGCAAGAGGGGGCATTACAATCCCAGACTTCAAGTTGTACTACAAAGCTGCAGTGATAAAAACAGTATAGAACTGGCACAAAAACAGAAATGTTGATCAATGAAATAGAAATGAGCATGCAGAAACAACCCCAGGTACCTTCAACCATTTGACTTTTGACAAAGAAGCCAAAATTATATTGGTAAAAAAAATAACCTTTTCAATAAATGGTGCTGGGAAAAATGGTTATACCCATGCAGAAGACTGCATCTAGATCCACATCTTTCAACCCATTTTAAAATCGAAGCAAAATGGATGAAAGACATAGATATCAAAGAGAAACACTAAATCTGCTGGAAGATATCATATCAATACATACAGGTATACCCATGTTTACAGTGACACTTCATAATAGTTAAATTTGGAAGCAGCCTATGTGCCCATCAACAAATAAATGTAATATATTTATATCCATATCTACCTTTACATAGCTATATATCTATATCCATACATATGTATATGCTAGAATAATACTCTGCTATAAACAAGGATGAATTTGAGCCATTTATAGGAAAATGGATACATCTTGAGATCACACCACTAAGTGAAGAAAAGAGAAATCCCAAAGAGGTGAAATTTGTGGAGATAAGAAGGGGATATGGAATAGGGAGAGAAAGGAGGGTAGGTAGGGAAAGGTAAAGTAGAAATGATTAGGATGCTATATGTATATGTACCAGTCCTCCAAAAGGATCATTATGTTTGAAATTATTATTATTATTATTATTATTATAACATGTGTCAATAAAAAATAAGACATAGTAGAAACCAATGCACCAAGTTTTCATTATAAACCCTAAGAGAATGTTAGTCAGAAAGTAAGTAATGCTTGCTCTGACCGTTTGTTACTTGAAGAATTTTCAGGATGAAGAAAGGAAAGTGATGCACGTCTTTGAAAATCTGCATGCAGAACAGCACCTATAGAACACTCACAGAAGACCTGCCGTGCTTGAAGCCAACCTGCATCTCCTTATTTGGATAGGAAGACTGAACATAGCCGAGCAGTATCTCTGGTATTTCTAGGTGGAAGAAGGAACTACCTCCAGGGAAGCTGCCACAAATTTCATATTTGCATGACTGCTACTCACGAAGTGACTCATTTGTCTCTAATGCATTGCTAACAGTGCCCTCAACTTTAGAGCAGCCAGTACTGCTCAGTGAGAGAACTAGTTAGCGGGAGATGCCTCCCTCAAAGATAAGAACAAATCTTTCCAGTTATATATACTAAAGAAGTATAGCTAGGTAAAATGTGCTGGGCTTTTATCATAAATTTATGAACAGAACCAACACAGTAGGTCTAGCCAAGCTCCTATCACATTCAGGAGCTCAAGTAAATATGTTTCTTCTGGTAGGATATAAATACATTTATTAAAAATAGAAAGATACTATAAAAAGAAATTGAACAAATTTATGTAAATGCTTGGGGTTTCTTTTACAATGTTCTAAAATGCAATTTTTTTCTGTCATCCTAGCAGGTGAAATGTCTGTTGACCAATATGCATAGGTTTTATTGGGTGTCATTTTTACATTCTGCTTTTCAAGTATTTCATCCTTCCAACTATATTGAATCATCAAATGTTTAATACTACAGTGGTAGGTTTATAGTCTACTGGTTGGCTCTCTCTTATGAAAAGTTATGAAAAAACTTGATAGAGGACTAGGCCATGAAAACTATTGGGATTCCTTTAATTCATTTTTAAAATACTTCTTCAAGTGATACATTACATTTCTTGGGTAAGAGATTTCAGAAAACTTTGAGCCTAGACTATTTTCCAAAGCAAAATAAGAGGGAAATTATTTGCCAGACTAGAGATGGTAGGCTAGTAAACACAAAAGATAGTAATCTTGAAAAAATTATACTCATTCATTATCTGAAGTTTGCCCTCATTAACCCCGCCTTACTGGGGCAGGTTCTCCATGCCTACTAAGCACCCTCACCAAGTAAGTACACAAAAAATTAATTGTCTGGTCCACCCATTGAAAGATGACCTTCATGCAGACAGGAATTTTGATGCTTTGTTATATATATCCAGTATATGAAACCATTTGTATCACATAATAGGTAGACAATAAATATGTATGAATGAATTGAATTAATTAAGTAGCAGTTTTCACCTGAAAAGGGATATTGTCAAATAATGGGGAGCTTAACATTTTTTATTACTTATCTCTTCAGTATTTGAAAGACTCAAAAAACCAACCTGTCCCATCCTTTCTCTGATAAGTCAGATAGTTTTTGGTTAAGTATGTAGACCATTTTATAAATGAGTTTGATATGCAAATTTATTCAACTCATTCACACATATTTATTGTCTACCTATTGTAATGAGTGAACCCTAAACAGTTAGTATTGCAGAGTACTCTGAAATGAGCTGCTAAAAGATGAGAGGTCAGTAGCACATTCAGAGGACAGGTCTTTTGTAATTCTGGGTCAGAATTAGAATTAGCAAGACTCAAGACTGAGTGAGAATAGAAGCTTAAAGGTGAAGACAGTACCTTCACTGGACACTTCATCAGAGTTCAGGATGCGAGAGGGCCTCAGATGATTTTCCTCTTGCTTATTTCAAAGGAGAGCGGGAACCAGCCATTGAAGTTGGGGAAGAGTATTTTTGGGTCAAGGTAAAATAATAATCTAGGTGTAGGGGATTTAAAATAACTGTGATTGTAATGAGGTCTTAACTTCCCAAGGCAATTGAAGCTCAGGAAAAAAAAATAGTTATGAATGAATTTCCAGGTTTTTATTAAAAATACTTTTTGGATTTCCAACTTATCTTCTTGGCATACTATCTGCATTATCTGATCTGCCTGCTCATTTCCTGTCTGTATGAAGTCTTTCTTCTTCTGCTTTGGGCCCAGGAAGACCTCTACTTATCTGGCTGCATTCATATTTTTTTCAGTTCATTGAAAAATCTGAGGCAGAAAGTTAAAGAAAACAGAAATAGGTGAGAACTGTGTACACTTTGTTGTGTATATTTGTAATAATTCTAATTTGAAAAAAAAGCTTTTCGGTGGAAACAGCACATTTCACATGCACACAAACAGGCAAAAAATTTCAAATCAATTCCTTGGTAAGTGAAATTATCTTGCTTAAATCTTTTGTATCTTTTATATCTAGCCTTCCACCCTCTAATTAAGAAATCTAGTCATAGCTACTCCTCACTTATCAATACATAATTGGTTCCCTTTGGCACTTTTTTTTTTTTGCTTCTAAGTTGTTTAAAAATATCTTTAAACATATGGATCAGAGAACCAGACATTGATTGGATCCTCAGTTGTGAACAAGAATATCAATATTTGAGAATACTTCCTAAATCTTTCCTAATCTATAACAAATAAGCCTCCCCACACTGTTACATTTTCTCTGGCTTTATGTCATAATGTAGATGCTACCACTTTTTATGTTTCTGAAAATTATCGTGGATGATTTCTAAGGCAATTTTCACCTAGCATTCAAAGGATCTCCTTGGAGTTACAGCCACTCTTCCCTCAGTGACAGTCATTAACTTATTTCTTTGAACACATACCTGTGTGTCTTTCATCTTTCTCTTAACTCAGTTCAGTGCAATTCATAATTATTTACCAAGCATTCATTTGTGTGTGGTAGGATAAGGATTTGAAGTAGGAATAAAGTACGGTATCTGCACTGGAGTTACAGACTCTTTTAAAGGAGAATCCGATGAACATAGTGTAGGTAGAAATGGGAGAGAGGCTGGTAAGCGATTCAAACAAAGAAGTTGAGGAGGAGGAAGATGAACGATGAGCTCTTTAAGGATGGAAGCCTGCACCTTTCTGTTAACTGGCAGGAACCTGGGACAAGACTGCAGAAATGTCATGGGTCTACAGGTAGAAAAATTAAGTGCAGAGGGGTGGTATACACCTGTAATCCCTGCACTCCAGGAGCCCAAGGCAGGAGGATGGCAGGTTGGAGTCCAGCCTGAACAATTTAGTAATTTAGTGACATCCTGTCTCAAAATTTTAAAAACACACTAAAAAAAGACTAGATGTAATAGATACAAAAGATATTGGTAAGATTCATGAATATTGGTTTAATATATCTTCTATCCTCCTAGCCTGACAAACTTTTCTATTATGCATATCTGAGTATTCTGCTCATGGATCAGCAATGTTTTGATGAGTAAGAACATAAAACTCTGCAAACATCATAAACTGGTACATATTTTTCAGTCTATCTTTCCTGTCTTTATTTCAAAGATCACTGTTACTTGATCAAGATGTTTTATAAAAGTCTTGCTCTATTGACATTAATTATCTAAGGGATTTAAAGTAAAAGCATATACATAGTTTTAAATATTTAAATGTATTTTTGTCAAAATTGTATGTGAAAATAAATATAAGCAAAATTATGCATATTTTCAAAAATATTTTTTAATTAGCAAATTTATTAAATAAAATACAAGGTATAATTTATGAGTATAAATGTTTTAAATGACAGTTATTTCGATAAAACTAAATATTCTAACTTAATTTTGAAGAAAATACACTTGATTCTTATATAGAAAAACTAGTCAGAATTTTAAAGATTAACATCCAAGTATTAATGTTCATAATCAGTTCCACAGCATTGCAGCTAGACTAGTAAAATATCTGAGAGCTGTATGAATTATTTAATACTGCAAAATATTCCTTATTCTCTTTGTGCAATAGTGATAAATAATATGCTAATTGAAGAAGACCTACTGAGCCATGAACTGTAAATGATAAGTAGTAAAGAAATGAATGCTTAGCACTACTGGGAAATAATAGTTGTCTGCATTTAGATTTATTTCATACATACTCTGAGAGAAGACACGTGAAAAATTAATCTATTTTCTTTCTTAAAAGCTTTTGCTGCTCACATCCTTCTTATGCACCAAAGAGACCTTCAATTTAATATTGAAAGTGGCACAGTCCATCAGTTTTCATGTCATTTGGGACAGTGACTTTTTCTTTCTAGGTAATAGGATAAAAGATGTGGAGAAACATTTCCTTGAGTCATGAGAACATTTGTCCGTGTGCTGAGCTCCAGATCCCAAGTGAGTGACATGCCTATGAGTTTTAAATATTTTCTGATGGAGCTTTGTGACATGTAGAGTCCTCAAAGGTTTAACGGCTCAAGCTCAGAACTACCTCCTGCTCATGCAGAAGGATACTACAATTTAGCACCAAGCGCATATTTTATACAATAAGATTCAACAAATGCTTTGGTTGTTATAGAAGTTGTATCATACTTATGTAGAATGAAAGGAATATAAAGGAGCAAAACATTGTGGTAATGTCTGAGGAATGCCATGAAGGGGGTTAATAATCCTAGAGAAAAATTATTTCTAAAAGGAGAGCATGAGTTCATCTCTAAAGGTTGTTAAGTTTGAGGTAGTGGAAAGCATTTTTTAAGTTACTGTAGACCTTGGAGTTGATCAGAATAAAATAATCAGTAAAAACAGAAATATTGAAAATCAGGTCTTCATGTTTTAAAACCACTGTTAAAAATGGAAAAATATTCCAAAGAATAATGCAAAAGTTTCCCAACTAGAGGCATCGATATATGGAGGAGATTTCTTTCTTCTCTTCCAAAGAACAACAATCAAAACTTAAAATGTAACTGTACTTTTGGTTAAAAAATGGGAAATAGTTAAAGTATCAGACTGTAGAATAGAATTAAGGACTGTTTATGCAATGGAAATTCAACAAGGGCATATGCATGAAGAATTAGATAGGACCCTTGAACTCTCCACAGTAGGTCTGACTAGGAAGTGCGTAAACATGCTCTTGAAAGAATCTGAGTCATAATTGTTAAGCCCTTTGCTTTTAACAGTAGGACAGTGGCAAACACACTTGAGGAAGATGTAAATAAAGGTGAAGCTAAGAATGTAATTACACAGACAAGCTATATTTTCAGGAAGTAGTTGACTCTGTAGCAAAGTAGAGATCTTACATTGTAAACAATCCCAAAATGGAAGAGATGAGCTCTATACCAACCCAAAGACCATAGGAAAACTGCAGTTACACAGGAAGATTGTGCTTGCTCCCTTCCTACATAAATTTTCTACTGATTCAAGGCCAGCCTGAACTGCATAGTGAAACCTTGTCTCAAAAAGACAAAAAAAAAAAAAGTAGAGAGAAATATGTAAAACAAAAATTTAAAAAGCCACCAGAGCTCATAAAATTCATAACAAAATGTCCTATAGTGAATAACCTTCCAGCTTCATGAATTAATCATCCCTGTAAAAAATTTAAAAATAAATAAATAAATAAATAAATAAATAAGAGACAAAGCAGAAATACAAATATTCATGGAAGAAATGCTGACACCGATAAGACAAAATGTAAACTAAAAACCTCAGGAAAATGAAAGTATCAATACATAAAGGAAGAAAAAACAAAACAAAAAATGTGTTATATTAAAACATGGAAATGGAAGTCCTAACTGATATGAGATATGAAAAGGAAAAGATCATAATTTTTTTCTATTTCAGAGGCAGTGGCAGAAAGAATACATACAGGGTACAGGGTACAATGTGTAAACAATATGTACATAATTGGAGACCCCGAAGAAGAAATGAAGAAATAAATCATATAAATTTATTTTTAGAAGATTCAAAAATCATTTGTAATATTAAAGGAGATTTCAATTTAAATATTAACATCTTACCCCAGAGAGTATTTATTTAGATGAATCAATATGATTGATATTTCAGTTAAAATAACTTTTACTATAAGGAAATTTTCCTTTGCATAGTCAGTTAATGAAATGATTATTAAACATATGAATACCGTTTTATACAATTATATTTAACAAATGCTTTAGTTGTTATACAAAACTAAGAAATATGCACATTAGAACTGTATTGATAGATAATTTTCTACCTATACAATTAGAGGGAAAAGCATAATTTATCCTGTGTGTGACAGTGTAGAAATACAGGCACGCTGAGAACCAACAAGTCAGCTGATTTGATTCACGCTGCGGAATATCTGCCTATATCTGTGTAGACCTCATATCTTTACCATCAGATTTCAGAAGCACATACTATAAATATATTCCTATGAGTGAAAAATGTTATATGTATGAGCTATTTGTAGCATTATTTATCATAGAAAATAACTGTAAATAACACATACCACATCTATCGGATGTAATACTACACAAGTTTAAAATAAATGAGGAAGCTTTTTATGTAGCAGTATGAGGTGATATTCAAGATCTATCATGAAGAAAAATAAATCAAAATGTGGAGCAACTTGTAAACTATGCCGTCATGTGAGCGACATAAATGGATTTAAAAGGTGTGCATTTATGTATGTAGGGCTGCTACACCTGTTCGTGTGCCTCTCTGGAAGAAAGCGTAACATGAATGAATGAAAAGCTGAGTTAGCCCTGGGGAGGGGAACTGAGCAAAGATTACAGAAAAAATAAATGTGAGTTAGAATATTTGGAAGCCACATTAAAATTCTAACATATATTTACATATCGTTTAGTTTTGATAGGCAGTCCTCTACAGTGAAAATACAATTACAGAAATCCAAATAATTCAGTGTGGATCAAGGAACAATGTAGAGCCTAGAAAACATTGACCGTTACAGTTCTGCCCAACAGAACTTTATGCAGTGACTGAAATGTTCTAAAACTCTGCACTGTACAATAGGGAAGCTATTGATCACATGTAGTTGCAGTTACTAAACATTTAAAATGTGCACAGTGTTACCAAGGAGTGATTTGCTTACAGTGAAATGGCTACATGTGACTAGGGGCTACCATTTTGAGCAATAGTGTTTTAGCCAAAATAAAAGTTCTGGGCTCTAAGTATTAAAACATTGAGCTCTGAAATCAAAAGATCTTTGTCATCAGCAGTAATAACTTATACTTGTATACTTGCACAATGCAGTACACTGCTGTGTACAACAGTCCATCTTTCATGATAGGAGCTGGGGATATAGCTCAGTGGAAAAAGTTCCTGCCTAGCAAGTGCAGGGTCCTGAGTTCAATCCCCAGTACCGCCAAAAAACAAACAAACAAAAAAAAACATCTTTCATGATAGATTTATTCTTGTCTCTCAAACTCCTGAAAGCCATAGCCGGAGCCTCAGGAAAGCAGGGTGGTGTCTTTGTAAAGGTTAGAATAAAGGGGCAGCCCCACAAGTGGAGACTTATGCACACAAGCGTGCCCCTATCTTTCCGCAGGAACAGCTCTTCTCAGAGGACGTGGGTCGGTAAGGGAAATGCAGGCTGTATTTCCCCCTCAGTTCATTCAAGCATGAAATCATGGCTCCGTGTGCTGGGAAGCACCTGTCCAATTCTGCATAGTAGCCCTGCGACTGACTTTACCTCAAAGCTGAAATAAGTGCTGACCACACACCCATGGAAAAATCCAGATTCTTTCCTGCCATACCCCCACCTTCAACTGTGTGAATTCAATAAGCCTGAAATTTGCTTCCTACCAACATGTGAACCTACATATTTATTTGTGCTGAAATTATTGTCTCTACTTGAGGAATAGTAATGCTCCCTCAGAACAGTGGTTTGGGAATTAAACAATGAACTTCATGTATGGCCCTGAGTGGGTGCTCAGAATGGTAAATCTTAGTTCTTCCCACGTGGATGCAATGATATATATATATATATATTTTACAAGGAGGTTGTGTTTATCAATTTCCACCTTCCTGGTGGTGAAGTGCACTCAAGCTCTAGTGAAAATATACAAGTGGGGCCCTAGAATAGCCGGAAAGCTGATGTGTGTGCCACCTGAATTTGGAGGAAAGCTGTAACGTGTGTTTAACCAAGATGTTCACTCCAACAATCCCCCCCCAGCACCCCTACTTGTATCAGTACCTCAGGAAAGACTTCTTTCAAGCCATGTGGCATATTTTCCTGACCCCTGTGCCTCATTCACTTTAGTTTTATTTTAAAGATGAAGAAGTTGAGGTTCAAATATTTTAAATTATTTGTTCAGTTTCTGACTTCAGAATTCAAATACAGCCCCTCGGTGCCTGGTTTCCTTCTCTTTTGTTTTACCCACAGTGTGTATTCTTTCACTGGTTTTTAGTTCTAACTGACGTATAATTGTACATATTTATGAGGTGTGAGATACTGGACACATACAACCTACAATGATCAAACGGAATCATTAGCATGTCCATCACCTCAAATGTTTATCATTTCTTTATTTCAGAACATGCAAAATCCTTTCTTCCAGCTGTTTTGAAATACACAATAAATTATTATTACCATGGAGTTCATTTTCCTTTTGTAAAAACTTTAGTAACCAAAATATCATATGGCAGTAATAACATCTGTCTGTCTAAATTAATATTATGTGATGTGAACTAAGAAGAAAGTTTGTGTGGGGCTGGCTCACTGGATTTATTTGGAGCTGAGCCTGCATGCTCACAGACCTGACTCAGAGGATGAGAGGTCAAGGAACTCAAGCTCCTGAAATTACACATGAGTGGCAGTGATTTACCTGGATTTAACAATCCATTTCCTTCCTTAGATCTTATGGCCAGTGTCACATATGAGTGATAGCTAAGTCAAACTATGGCTATTTTTCTACAAGAAAAGTGAAAGAAAAAGTAGGTTTGTTAAAGAGGGACGACACATAAGTCTATGACTCATATGCAAGGAAGGAAAGATATATTTTCCTACCTTATTAATAGCCAATATATTAAGTAAAGTCCCAGCACAGTACACCCACTATTTGGTGATACATACATAAAATCTAATTTTGGTCTTTTTTGACTCATAAGGAATCTAAGAAGGAGGTCTGACCTATTTTTTACTCCAAATTAAACATGACCAATATAAATTAATCAGCGTGATATTTGTAAAGGAAACAAAACTCATTTGAGCTGGTCACACTTCCTCCCTGTCTCTCAGGTATTGAAAGCTTACCTTCAGTCTCAAAAAGGGCAAATTTGCTGAGTCACCAGTAAACATCAGTCCTACATGCAACAAAAAGATAAAATGTTTGAAAACGATATTTAAAAGCGTGTCATCCTAAGCCCACACTCTTGTCATGGAACCAAATTCAAAGTCCATGATGGTTCCAGAAAACTATTTCTGGCTTATCAGCTCATTTCCAGGATCTGTGAGGCACCCACTCAGTTTGGCAGGGAGGGGACTCCATCCTTACAGGAGCAGAAAGGAGGTTAACTACCTTAGCTTCATCACTCACCAAATTTCCCTTGTTAGCATTGTATTTTAAGAAGGGCCATTGTTCTTGAGGAGCTCAGAACATCAGACAGTCAGAACTGTAAGGGACTTAGAACTTATGAAACTCAAATTCTTTGCTGTACACAGGAAAAATAGATCACAGGCTTACTGCACATTCCAGGGCAGTCTTGTATTTACCTAGTGAAGATTTCTTCTGTTTTAACTCCAGAGTTTTGGTTGCCTTTCTCCTTTAACTTTTCAACAGTGTGGCAAGATTAAACCCAATGGATAATATCAATTTACTTTATATTTCATGCACGCATTTATTCATTCAATAATATTCAGCCCCAGTTTGTACACAGTAAATTCCTGTAGCAGTGTTAGCTATATAGCGAGGAACAGAACTGACATGGTTTTTGTCTTCTCAGTGCTGTGTTTATTAAGTTGTACAGACAAAAAGAAACCGACTTATAATGTTTTAATATTTGCATATAGGAGAAAAATAGGACGACCTCAAGCAGAAATAATGATACCTAGGATTTGGAGGCAGATTTTTTTTATATCTGGTTGGGATTATTCTCAAAATATCAGGTGGTCTAGGGCTTGAATGGTATAAGCAAGTAGAAAGTACAGAGGCAGAATGGCTTGTCAGTTGGTTTGGTTCCTACAATAAGCCCCATAGTGGCCAGCTATGCATCAGAGTGACCACTCATTTCTAAGAAACAAAAGTAACAGGAAATACAACTGGCACTATTACCTGGGCAACTAACACATTGGCTGGGGGGTATTTCCTGCTACCACAGGAGTGTTATAGGAACATATAGGTAGAGAAATTGATAGAGAGACCTGGATTTGGACATCGAGAAGGCTTTCTGGAGAAAGTAACTGCTAAACCATAACCTGAATAATGAGTGAAGGCTTAGACTGGGGTGGAGGAAATGTTGGTCATTGTGTATCTACTTTCAGTTGTAAGATCAATAAGGTCTGAGATTCTAATATACAGAATAAGGGCTGGGGATATAGCTCAGTGGAATAAGCGCTTGCCTAGCAAGCGCAGGGTCCTGAGTTCAATCCCCAGTACCGCAAAAAAAAAAAAAAAAAGAGAGAGTAAATCTAATATACAGAATAGTGAAGATAGTTAATGTTAACATATTATGTACTTGAAATTTGCTAAGAAAATAGATCCTAAAAGTTCCCATAAAAAGTAAAACAATAACTATGTGAGATGATGAATATGTGTTACATGAGTAAAAAAATTTCAGAATTTATGTTTATCAAATCATCCTACTGTATACTTTAAATATATTTAGTTTGTTATCAATTATTAAAAATTTTTTGCACATCAAAAGGAATCATCAACAGAGTAAAAAGAAAACCTATGAACTTGGAAAAAAGTTTATCCAACTATTCCGCAGACTAAGGACTTCTATCTAGAATATACAAAGAATTGAAAAAAATCAGGCCTCCAAAATTCAGAGACTGAATCCAAAAATGGGCATCTGAGATGAATACCCACTTCTCAGATGAAAAAAGTACAAATGGCAAATAAATATATGAAAAAATGTTTGACATCCTTGGTCATTCAAGAAATGCAAATTAAAAGAACACTGAAATTCCATCTCACCCCAGAAATAATGACTATCATCAAGAAATCAGCCTATGACAAATGCTGGAGGGGCTGTGGGGGAAAAAGGGACCCTTCTCCACTCTTTGTGGGATTGTAGACTGGTGCAACCACTGTGGAGATTCCCAACAAAACTAGGATTAGGGGTTCCATTTCACCCAGCTATTCCCCTTCTGGGTATTTTTCCAGAAAAACTGAAAACATCATACCACAATGATATATGTGCACCCATGTTTATAGCAGCACAATTTGTCACAGCTACATCTTGGAAACAACCCAAATGCTCAGCAACTGAGAAGTGGATAAAAAAGTTATGCTATTCTTATGCTAGGGAGTATTACTCAGCTATAAAGACAGATAAACTGGAGGCTATTCTAGGTAAATAGATGCAATTAGAGACAATATTCATGACTGCAATAAATGAGACCCACATGTGTAAACATCATCTTGTCTCCCTAGTGTAAGAACTTGAAAGAGTAAATACAATGAATACTGTGAAAAGGAAAGAAACTGCTCAAAAGGAAAGAAAAATTGGGATGAGGGAAAGAGAAAAGAAGGAAGGGAAAAAATATATATATATACAAGATAGCTAAGATAATTATACTACTATTTCTATTGATTTATTGAAAGGAACAGTTAATGCTTAATTTTTTCATCAATTTTCCATGCCTATATCTGGTAATCTGAACTACTTTGAAGATACCAACAGGCATGATAACAACATTTGTTGATGTTCCATCATCTTGTTTTGAAATTCTGTATTGTTTTTAATGTTTTTAAAATTCTCTTTAAAAAAGAAATAGGAGCAAAAAGTATACAATGTCTACACTTAAAGGTTACTATACTATTTTTTAAAAAGGCCTGTGAACAAATAAATATAAAACAAAGTCACAAGTGAAACGATAATGACTCTATATAAAATCACACAATCCAACTAAGGCAAACATGACAAATTCATGGATAACTTCCCAAAAAGTTTTCAGGGCATGTTCGTGAAAAATGGCCAGGAATATGTACAAAAAGGAGGAAAGAGGCGTGGCCGCAGTCAGGGCATGAAAGCAGAGCGCTGTGGCTTCTTCATGAGGAACGGAGGCGATACTGCGCTAGAGGCGGAGCCCTGCGAGGTAAGGATCACAAAGTTTTTAGGCAACTGGAAGCCACTGAAAAGAGCAAAACAAAGGCCAGTGGAATCAGATTTGCGGTTTAAATACTGATAGAGTATGGGCACAGATGTGGGATTCAAGGAGGGCGTATCTAAAAGGAAAGATGCAAGTCTGGAGGCGCTTAATTACCTAGAAAGAGAACCAAAAGACTAATCATGGGTGGTAATGACAGGGGTCAAGGGCAAAGCAAATGAAAACACTTCTGCAAAGAAAATGTTGGCAGAATTTTGTAATGGATTGGCCTGGAGTTGGTAAGGGAGCAGGAGAAAAAGGAGCGTAATTAGTATCTGACTTGAGGGAACAGGTCTAGGATCTTGAGGATGAGTTCACTTCCATATTGAGTTATAAATGTCTGGGTAATATATTACTGGAGGTCTGGGTTGTTGTTATATATGTGAGCCCAGATCATCCAGAAGACATATGTTTTACAATTATCAGAACATGACTTAGGAACAAGTGGAAGCATCTGTTTGCTGGACAATAAATGGATCTACTGTATTGATCACATTTATTGAGAAATACATACATCCTTTTTAGGTGTGTAGGAACACTACATGCAGGACATGTATAAAAATAACAGAACCCTGAGGGCTAAAAAGACTAATAAATATAACAGGAGAAACTATCAGACAATTTCAAAGAAAGCCAAGCATGTTGGTAGCATAAAAGTAAAGAAAGCGGCTGGGGATATAGCTCAGTGGAATAAGCGCCTGCCTAGCAAGCGCAGGGTTCTGTGTTCGATCCCCAGTCCGCAAAAAAAATAATAATAATAATAACAACAACAAAAAAAAAAGCTGGGGATATAGCTCAGTGGAATAAGCACTTGCCTAACAAGCGCAGGGTCCTGAGTTCGATCCCCAGTACCGCAAAAAAAAAAAAAAAAAAAAAGTAAAGAAAGCGGAGAGGTAAGTGAATCAGTCCAGTAAAATAAGGACTAAAGATTTTACAGTGTATAATTTACAGATTGTGTGAGTGACACAGGCATTAGCAGAAACATGAGTCACTCATACGAGGCTCAGTACACATCAATGGTCAGCACTTAAAGCATCCAGAAAACAGCACTTGCACCCCCTAAACTGGGAAAGGAAATTGGGCAGATATGATGGTTGTTACGTATTTTCTGCAGAAAGTCAGATATCTGAGCTAAATGATCTTCAGTAGCTCTTAAAATGCAGAGACTCCATGATTACTGGGAAGCTTCATCTTCCCAGACTTAGAAACCTGCAAATTTAACTCATCCTCCTGACTGACTCTGTCTGACATAAGAGGTAGACTTAGGAAATTAAGTTGAGTTGCTGAGGGAGCCTGTGGTTGACTCTGGCACTGTGAACATCAAGGGGCAGGAGACTGACAGCAGTGGGTATCAGGCTGCCCTGACCTGCATGTGGGCTGAGTGTCCTGACATCAGGGCTTGGTAACTGGGACAGTGTTGGGGGTGACGGAACATGTAGGAGGTGAGCCTTGTGTAAAACCCTCATATTATGGGGTTAATGTATTTCTTGAGCAACTTTATAGTCCTTACAAAAGGGTTGTTATAAAAAGAAGCAAGCCTGGCCCTAAATGTTCCCTTTTCTCTCTGCTTCTGTTTAGATGTGACTGTTTGCCCACAAGTCTGCTCCCACCACAACCACCATCCAGTGCCCTCAAAAGGGCCAAACAAGTGGGGCTGCTGATCTTGGATTTTGAACCTCCAAAATAGTGAGGTAAATAAAACATTTCTCTTTGTAAAGTTAGCTGCCTCCAGTATTTTATTAGAATAGTGCATCATTGACTCATAGATTGCCTTATCTCAAAAACTTTATCCGAAATCTTTTTAGTTTCTGTTTGTACGATAACAGCTGAGATAGTGAGAGATATCTCTAATGTCGTTTTATGTAGAGTACAAATTACATAACTGGATGATAATGACTTTTCCTTTGAATTCAGCCAAAGAAAAGTCATTATCTAAGGTAATATTTAAGAAATATGGATTTTTCCATAATGTCCAAAGAACACCAGGCTAGGTGTCAAGAGAACTATGGTTCCAGTCAGCATGAACTTACTTGGTGCTCTCAGATATGCCATATAAACTTCTGGACCTTAGAGTCTTCATCTCTACAGTCCAAGTGGACTAGACAACATCAAAGAACTCATGAAAATTCTACGTTGTATGATGTACAGTATGCCTTATTATAACCACTGATATGCAAATCTAATATCTCATAAGACATTCCAATGTTTCTACAAAACCGTATGACCTACTACTGACATTAGAAAATCCTATATTTCTTCCAACTAGGAAAGCAATGTGAAAGGTGAAAACTTTACCTTCCCGCAAGGTGAGAAAACTCATTTATAAATCTGGGGCAAAGCACATCACTCTGAAAGTTAGCATCCTCCTAGTAATTGCTTTCATCCAAAAAAACTTTAAAGAACCTCACAGACACTGAACCTGGATCAAAAGTTTTACTCTTAAATACCTACCAAGTTGCTGTCATATTCTTTAAAATCTATCTCATTACATCACAGACCTTCTGGGCCTGGAAGAATTTTTCATGAATAGAATTGCAATGTTCTGCCAGCCCTTTGGAAGGAGACCTCAGAGAATTTCAAATAATTAAAGCATTTACACTTCAGAAGCAGGAAATAGAGTGAAAGTCTTTCAAAGATATCTTGTTTTCACAGGCTTATCAGAAGGTTGGCATAAAGCAAAGTAGAACAAAAAGATAATTATCTAGAGACATTTGGGCATGAAATTAAGAAAATCTGATCATATAGCACCTGAGAATTCTATTTCAGATTTTTGTTCTCATGTAAGAGTAACAGGTGCATTTTGGAACATTGGAAAATAAGAGGGGAAACTTTGCTATCTTCCCTTCTCCACTGTCCTGAAAAGAAAATAAATAGAAGGAAGAGGAGAGATAAGATTATTATTATTTATTTGAAAAATGTGCTAAGGATACAAATAATAATAACTTGATATCATGTATAGAGCACCTTTTCTGTGCCTGCAACTGGAAAAACGCAATCATGGTCCTTTCCAAAATATTTAAAATGACCTTAAGATCAAGTTACTTTATTCCAGAATTACCTTAGGACTACATTGCCTTCTTCACGTACAGATAGTTTTCAAATGTTACAGAGACATGTGCATTTCAGAGAGGAAAAAGAAATAATAATGAATATAATATAAATTTTTCAAATTAGTGTGAGAAAATGACATTATGAAATCAGCGAGAAAATAATTGAAGTACCAACAGTTTTACTTCTCCGGCAGTTGTCTTCATAATAGTCACAAACTTGCACTCCTGACACATTTATTTTCATATCTTCCTCTCAATGATTGTCATACTGACCCTTCCAAATATTCCAGTGACATAAGAGTCCTTCATGGTTTTCATCTTTCTCCAAATAGAACCCTAAAATCCTTGAGAGTGTGCATTTCACTTGGGGATACGTGAGAAAGAATGGACAGCGAGGTACTAAAGTGGCGCTGGGAAGACAAGCTTTGGTGGGACACACTGTCAGGAAACTAATCTGAGGAGGTAACTGGCACTCAGCTCCACTAAGAAGCTGGGGGAGATGGTAGAACACAACTCAGAGATGTCACATTTGGAAGGTACAAACTAGAGAATTTACAATCCAACCCCATTCACCCCTAATAAGGGCTGTTCCCAGGTGGATGAGTCATTTAGCTTAGTGTCCAGGTCAACTGAATAGCATCAAATGGAAAGGTGTAAGTACCTGCAGGAGGGAGTAGATCTTAGTATTGGTGTGCTGTGGGGTAGGGCACAAGCACCGGCCTCAACACTTCTCAAATGCATGCTGTACTTTACAACTCCTGCACTTACATCTGTGCTATTTCCTCTGCTTCAAGAGTTAATTTCTTTCCTGCTTCTTTATTTTTCCCTTTCTTTATGTTTGTATTTATAAGTTATGGTTTTCAGATACTTTTGTGAAATCAAGGTCATTTAATAGTTTTGCTTGTGGAAAAATAATGTAACAGCTAACATTCATTGGGTGCTTAATAGCGTGTGTTCTAAAATATCATAAATGCTGTCATTATACCAAGAAGAAGCCAAATATTGGCTCTGAGATATCAAGGATAAGTCACAAAACAAGGATTCAGGCCAAAATAGCCTGTCTCTGAAATATAAGCATGTCTTGGTTACTCACAACACTTTATGTCATCCTGTTGGGCTGTTTGCTCTTGATTCTCAACATAGACCTGACTAAAAGCCCCCAACAGTAGGCATGCTACCATCTCGTTTGACTGCCTTGAAATTTCTTCTGCCAGATTAATTAGTCTACCACTTTAATCTCAGTCTCAGGCAAAGAATCTGGACATGAGTAAAATGCAGACAAATTTTCTGCCAAGCCATAACACTCATCTTCTGGAGTCCAGCACCCAGTGCCGTCCTTCTTCCCAGCAGAAACCTCCCCAGTGTGGTCTTTACTGGCAGAATTTCTATCAGCCTTCTGGTCTTCTGACCTCTGACCAGAATCTCCCAGACAGAACAGCCAGAGATGTTCTAGCAATTCTCTTTCAGGCAACATCTCTGAATCTTTCCAAATTCCCACTAGCCACTTCCAAAGGTTCTTGAACCATATGGTCAGGTATAGTCACAACAGCGACCCCATTCCTGGTACCAAATTTTGTCTTGGTTACTTTTTCCTCATTGCTGAGACAAAATGACCAACACGCAAACTTAAAGAAGGAAAGGTTTACTTAGCTCACAGTTTGTGGAGGCTTCAGTCTATAATCTGCTGGTTCCAAGGCAGAGTGTCATAGCATAGGGGCAACAGTTCAAGGCAGCAGAAAGCATAAAAGCAGCAAGAGCAAGAAGCAGGGGAGAACAAGTCTCTTTTCTTCCCTTATGTTGTAATCAGGCTACCCTGCCTCCCAGAGCGAGTATAGCACTCACACGCTCTCCATGCCCTCCTCTTCCACAAGACGAGGATGTTTATAAAATAAAGACCCTGGCTCCCTGCTGAGTGGCTTAGTTAAACCTCTAAATTTTTCAAGCTGACACAGTGTATCAACAATTACAAAGCTCTAAAACATTATTGCTCAAAAATATGTAAGATGTAGCAAATCACAGTAGCAAAGCATCTAGTTGGGGCCTTGAGTTATTTTTTACAAGATTTGGCATAAATGAGTAAAATAAATACCAATTTTTTGCCTTTTTGAACAAATAAAGAGACTGTTGATTAGAAAACATTAGCCAAAAAATAAAAACAGAAAGTAAGTGGAAAATATAAAATGAAAGACTAGGAATAGAAGCCCAACCTGTATGTATTAGTTCTACAAGTTCAGCACCAGAAAGCGGCCTTATTCAAACGTGAAATGGTGACCACTTTTCTAGAACTGATTAAAGACAAGTTTCTCAGATTAAAAAAATGTACTAAGTACTAGTAAGAAAGAAGAAAAAGTACATTCTCATCTAGACACATCCAAAGTAGACTGTAGAAAACAAAAATAAAAATAACCTGAGAGCAAAGGCTGATAGCTTAGTGGGAAGGAGGATTAGGCTGACAGAGGGCTCCTTCACAGTAATAACAGAAGATGAAGTGGAAGGGAAGATTTCAAACTGCTGAGAGAAAATGGCTGTCAGTATAGAATTATTTGCTCAGCTAAATTATCATTGCAGAGTAAGAGTAGAGTCTAAATGGTTTTTTAATAAAAATTCAACTGAGAAGACTTTACCACTAAGGATCACACTATGCAGGAAATATTAAAACGTGTATTCATAAAGAAGAAAATTGAGCACATAAAAAAAGGAATGAATTCTAGAGTAAAAAGATAAAGAAATTAGCAGCCACTTTAAGTATTCACTGACTGTATAAAAATAAACAATGACTGGTGGATCAAATATTAATAGTAAAATACTTGACAAAATGTCTTAAGAGTTACAACGTATGATATGAAAATACAATAAGAATTATAATATTGATTACCTCTAGGAAAAAACAGGAAGTAGTTTCTAATCTTTATGTGTGTGTGTGTGTGTGTGTGTGTGTGTGTGTGTTGATGGGGGGAGAAATAAAGAAAATACAACAAATACAATAAAATGTAGAAAGAGAAAGAGAACATGAAAAGACTATAAATCAGAAGGAAAAATATTAACTAACAATTATAAGCCTCTGTATGTGCTAAGCACTTCTCTAAAAGTTTCACATATGTCAATTACTTTATTCTATATTACAATCCAGTCAAATAGGTACAACAGAGATAAAATGAAAACATAAGAAAAACAGCACTAAATCTGTACTGTTAACTACCGTATCATCAAGTTTACATAAATAATTCAAAATAAGTAACCATGGTAAATGTGAAGTGTGCTAAACTGGCATGGGAAAACAGATTCTCACAATGTGTATTTAAAAGATCAATAGCATCAAAAGGTGAATATTTGTAAAGATAATAGATAAATCTGAGTAAATCAAAGATGACTGATGGACAAGGTGAAGTTCAGAAAAAGTGTTGAAAGTAGTATTTCAGCGAGCTCGCCAAGTGTGCAAAGGTGAGTACAGACTCTCGTGTGGTAGCTCACACCCGTAATCCTGGCCACCCGGGAGACAAAGGCAAGAGGGGTGCAAGTGTGAGGTCAGCCTGGGCAGCTCAGTGAGATTGTGTCTCAAAATTTAAACAAATAATAATGAAAAGGGCCTGGGGTTCTAGCCCAGGGGGAGCCCTATTTTCTATTCCCAACCTGTGCTATTAAAAAGAAAAACTAAAAATAGGCACAATGCCCCCATTTGTGTGTACCACTTATGTACACTTTGCGATGTACTTTTAAATATATATACAATTTTCAACTCAAGCTATAAATGACTAGGAATAAATATCATGTGCAACACACATAAGAGGTTTAAGAAAAACATATAGACACTACTGAAATATTTCACACACCATTTATGTGTTCAAAGATACTTCATCTTTATGTTAGGAAAACAGGTGCACAGGACAATTGTGTTCAAATGCACAAAGTCAACTTAAAAATTAACATTTATTTGACAAAATCCTGAAAAGGATCAAAAGCATAATTTACAAAGACAATTCATGACAACTTTGAGATGGAGATTTCATCAGAAAAAAAACTTCATTTAGAATGAGGAAAAAAACAGCAGAATTGAGATTCCAATCCCAGCTTGGCCAGTGGGGACTTATTCAAAGGTCCGTGGTTAGCCTACTTCATCACTTTGGACCTCAGCTCCCCTGTGCATCACATACAAAGCAGTGCAGGTCTTCAGCCACCACGTATCATCCTACATGGGCAAATAACACTTCCCTGGGAATTCGCTACTCATATCCCTGTTTATCTGTTTTTATGGCATTTGTTATCTCTGAGATATTTTCATAAAATCACTGTTTGTATCTCTTTATCCCCCACTTGAACAATGCTGCAAGACCTCTGTGACCTCATTTCACATAATAGTCCTGACATTGGGAACTGTGCCTGATACACGGTAGATTCCCAATAAATATCTCTTTAACTGATGTAAATGCCAGTTCTCGCCCCCCGTTCTGTAACCCCCAGTATGAATCCAGTTTAGAAAGCTCTGATGGTTTAAGACTAGTGAAAAGTTCTAACATTAATAATTAATTTTTGCTCATGTATAAAATAAACATGTTGATTTCTGTTTTTTGTCTACAAGTGAGTAACGGAGGATAGACTCGCTCTCAAACGATAGCTATGACCTAGGAGAAAGATATTTGAGAAATTGGAAAAAAGGAGCCAAGGACTTTGTATTGGAGGGAAGAAAAACTGTAGCAGAGCCCCAACTTCCTCTGCCCAAAGACAATTTCTGAACTCCACAGGGACAGGAATATAAGCGGACAGGAGCAGTCTCGCCGAGTTTAAAAAGTATCTGAATTTAGGGAAAATCAGGGTTGTGGAACTGACAGGAGAAAGGCGAGCAAGTCTCCCAGGCAGACACAAAGTGGAGCAGTCAGTTGATCCAAAGCACATAATCATTTTCAATCTATTTAGCAGGTAGCAGAGCTTTAAAACACGTGAAGCACCACTCAGAACGGAAAGAGAGACAGACAAGTGCATGATTACAACCTAGATTTGAACATTTCTCTCAGTAATTAATAGGACAAGTAGACAAAAATCAGTACACATACAGACACATGAGGTTTGCAGTGTCAATTGAAGCTAATCAGTACTTATAAAAATCCTTGTAAAAGAGTAAAATACACACCTTTTTGCAGTGCCTATGGAACGTTCACTAAATTTAACCATATTCTGGGCCACAGAATAATTTTTGTCAAGTTTAAAAGAACAGCAATCACACAGAACATGTTCTCTCACTATAAGTGAGCTGGTTAGAAATAATTAACGAAAATATTGGAAAATATTCAAATAGTTGGAAATTAAAGGACACAAATGTGGGTAAATGTAAGCAAAAAAGAAATCACAACAGAAATTAGTACCTATTTTGAACTGAAAAGTACAGTCATTTCTTAGAAGGAAAATGTAAGTCAGAGTAAACGTGTTACTTTTCTCGGGATTACAGAAATCCCTTGTATTTCCACTCTGTTGCTACCTTACTATGCTGCTAATATGGTCATCACTTCACTGCTGTTAACTCCTGATCAGACCTCTCTAGTTGTGTTTGTTTTCTGAACTGTAATGCTTTATTCAAAGCTGGTTCCATTTGTAAAGAGGAATGCATTTAGCACACAGTTCTGGAGGGTAAAGGGCTTTCATCTGGCAATAACCTTTTTGCCACTAGAATCCTGAGGTGGCACAAAGAATACATACATGGCAGGAGACAACAAGTCCTGCTCTTTTTAGTATGAAGCCATCTGTGCCATAGGGACTCCACCTTGATGACCTTATCTAACTTTAATCACTTCCCAAAGGCCTTACCTCTAGACACCACAGACAGACTAAACGTCCATCATTTTAACACTTCACAGTGAAGATTATATTTGGCCCGTGATCCCTTAAGGGACACACATACTATATTCACACCATAGCATCTGTTGTAGGCCCTCAGGATCATTTTCTGGCAGCTAACCCCAGTGTGGTAAAGTGTGAACACCATAGCTGAGATCAGGAATTCATCAATGTACCATCAATTTGATGTTTCATGTGTCTAGTATCTAACAATCTTTATCTAATGCCTGATAGGGAAAGCTAGTTTCAGTTTCTCTTATCATGAGGACTGAAACTCTTTTGCTGAACTAGTGTATCTATTTAAGATTTTAAAAGGATTTCTAGTTCTGTCTTACACCGTTTTGTTATAGGGTAAGCCCTAGTTTCTCATTTTATCCCTGCTGGCAAGGATTGAACTTTTACTGCATCTGGAATGAAAAAACAGCTGCTATATTTAACTTCACATCGCTACCATATGATTTCTATTGTTATATTTGCCTTCTTACTCCACACTCAAAATTAGCATGTTTAAAATACTGATATTAAAAGAGCTAAACCCTAACTTCCCAAAATACTCCCTTGCAGTAAACTGATTTCCCCCTACCCTGTCCAACATACACCCATTTGAAAACTATTAACGTTATCTCATGTGTAAAATGTTTCTCTCTTTGTAGTTATAATTAAGGTAAGAATATAGAATAAGATCATCCTGGATGAAGATGGGCCCTAAATCCACCAACAAGAATTCTTACCAGGGGAGAGAAAGGAGAAAGATCAATGTTATGGACTAAGTATGCATGTGCCCCTCAAACTGGTATCCTAATCTCCAATTCACAGTATTAGAAGATACAGCTTTTGGGTGGTAATCAGGTCCCAAGGGTAGAGCCCTGCTGAGCGAGATTCGTGCCCTTGTGAAAAGCAATGTAAAGAGATGGTTTCTCTCCTGTGCGAGGGCAGAGTAAGAAGACGGCCATCTACAAAATAGGTTTGTGCTCTCCACACACTGGATCTACCAGGACCTTGATCTTGTACATCCCAGTCTCCAGGAAATAAATTTCTGTTCATTGTAAATGACTCACTTTTGGGTTACTTTGTTACAGCAGCATAGGTGTACTAAAATATCAGTCATTTCACCTAAATGGCCTTTATTTTTTCACATGTGAAGTTAAGAAATGAGGCAGGATGATCTCACAATAGGTGATCCACTTGTCACAAATTGAGCATTTAAAGTCCTGGGTCCCAGGATCGTCCTTAGTCCTAGGAAAGCAGAAGGCGAGCTACATTATTACAAAGATCTTGTCAGCTCTAACACTTCCCTTCCCAAAGCCTCTTGCTACGACTTACATTTACAGTATTTTTGTTTCATTTCAACCCCCGATTTTGTTCTCTTAGAAGTCTCAAGATAAAGGTCATTTGACATTTCAACCCTATGAATTATTGATCCAGTACCAAAATCAGTTCATGCATTTGGTTTGGGTCTTACTTTTTTTATAGTAGGAATTGAACTCAGGACCTTGCACTTGCCAGGCAGGTGCTATGTCCCTGAGCTATCTCCCCAATGCTAAGTTCATGCATTGGGGCCAGATTGAACACAGATTAGCCTGGAGGATCTATCCCTATCATTAACTGAATATTTAGAGAATGAAGATGATTCCATGTTTTCTTCTGATTCTTAAGATCCTGTATTGAATGCAAACTATGTCCATGGAAGATAGTAAGCTACTGTGGGTCTTCAGTTATATACCAGGGTCACCCCAGCTATATATTTGAGTAGCCCAAACTAAGGCAGTTGAAATCAGTACAGTGGATGATGGGGTACAGGAATCAGTTGTACTTTTCTCCACACCTCTGACTCCTTCCTTAAACAATCCCATAGCTTGCCTTGCTACCATTATCACTCTCAGAGCAGAGAACAACTTCAAAAATGATGAACTTTCTTCCTGCCTGCCTTAGACAATATCATACAAAAGGTCACTTTCAGTTCTTCAATGAACATAATTCTATAATTACCTATGACTAATGTGCTAATTACTGTGGTCCCTAGGAAATATGCAAGGAAAGAGAAGCGATGCTGCTTCTACTGCTTTGAAAAACTTGCCAAGATTATAAGATCAATGACTTTTACATTTGATAACAGGAGGTCAGTGTATTAGAATGTAACAAACAGCACCGCAGATTTTTTTAGAGGACAACAGAGTTCACTTTCAAAACTGATACTTCAAGGACATAAAACCCAAACCAGTATACCTATATAACATATTAAAATAACCTACTATAAATTTCCTGTGATTTTTTATAATTAGAAAAAACTAATAAATATTTTGGAAGAATACCCAGCGATGATGCATACAACTACTTATCGCAACTAGACGTCATCTCTTTTCCAGATAAGATTTCCAATGTACTAGAGTCATCAATTTTAAAAAAATACAGTGTCTCTAAAGCCTCTAAAGCCCCCCAAATATAGCAAGCCTTTGTTATGACTGGTAATGGAATCTAGAAAGCCTCTGAATTTTATATTTTTCTGTGCATTGCTCCCAAAACAGTGCTTCTTTTTATTCTGTAGGGGAATAGCTCCTCCAGTTTTTACCGGCAGCTTCCTCCAAACCTAGGCACAGACCTAAGTCTATGAAAGCTGAGCTGATCATAGAGGGACAGCTCGTATTACATTCACAGTCACTCGCTGTCCCCACCCTACTTCTGAAGAAATCCATGTGCACCAGGTATCATACTGGTCCTTTATGGAAATAAAATCTTCTTGGCCTTTCCTGCCAAGACCAAATATGCCCAATCTTGCCTACGGCCAAGAGAAAAAAGATTAAAGTAATCCATGTGAAAAGAGAAGGGCTTACCCCCTGCCTCTCTCGACTTCCACGATTTTGGACTCAAATCTGAATTCTAATTTTCATCCTTAGCTTCAGGAAGCCTCCACTATTAAAACCATTTCTATTTCACACTTGGGGCTGTTGGGCGGCAACCAGAAGAATTACATAACCGAGACCCACTGATTCCTGCTGGACTTTCTGTTCAAGCATTCATAATAGGGCCTCTGTCATGTCCTGGTACCAAGTTCCCACATTTTTACTAAGATCAAGAAGTGAGATCTTGAATTCTTCCTCAGTAACCTATCTGGTGTCCCAACACCTGCAGGAACTCTGCAAGTTCCCCTTTCACCTTTGCGAACTCAAATAAAGAGCTCGGCGCTTCACAGGGAGACCTGGCTCATCTCCTCCGGCTTCCTGGGCTTTCCTTTTGCCATTGTCCTTCGCTGAACAGTAGGAGAGAGGCTCAGTGTGACTCCTCACAACCGTGAAATCCAGATAGAGAAACGCAGACTTAATTCAGTGAGCAATGAGAAGCCAAATTAAATGCTTGAGCGGGAATGCAACATAGTGAGATTCTTGTTTAAGGGAATAAGTCTGACAAGAATAAGACAAAACAACTAAGTGCTGCAGATAAACCCTCCAGTTATGCACTCCATCAGGCATATTTCATAAGACCTTTGCCTTGTTTTGGATCTAGGTTCATTTTGTTCCATTCTTTTTATCCTAAAAAGACTGCAACCAGACATGAGGGCGTTCTGTTTGTCTTGTTTTGCTGGTGAGTGTTGAACTCAGGGCCCTAAACAGACTAAGCATGAGCTGTACGATTGAGCTAAGGTCCTAACCCACAATAAGGGTTCTTTTTTTTTTTTCCAATAAGGGTTCTTGAGTGTTACTTCTTATCCTTTCCAGGTTCTTCACACATATCACTTTACATCTTTAAAAAAAAAATCTGCTGCTCCTATGCCTACAATAATAAAGCCATGAAGGTTACAGGGTGCTGAAAAAAATGAACAAAGAAAAACTGAGATGGACTTGTGTATTCTCAAACATCATGAATGCCTTTCCAAATGTTAGATTTCCAAAACAAGTCAAAGCATTTAGTAGGAAGTTTTCCATTTCTTACTTAAACCCAGGTGGCTTTAAAGAAAACAGAACTCAAGCATTTCTTATCCTTTTACATTCAAGCAAGGCAAATGTGACTCGGAAAGAGCTACATGATATCCAAGGAAATCTTTTTGCTTTTAAATGTTCTGTTGCTTTGTTTTTCTCTGCTTAAAAGAAGAAGTAAAAAATCTAGTGCAAACAAGCTCAGAATTCTTTAAGTATAATGCCAAATTTCAGCCACAAATATTCATTTTAGTGTGCTTCTTTGAGTAATGTGCCTTGCTGTCCTATAAATTTGAAGGGCTAATTTATATCCATGGTATAATTCCTATTCTCAGTGTCCATTTTCATGATCACTGTGGAGCTCAATTAAGCCAGCGCTTTCAGCAACTATCTTTAGCAAGTTGATGTGAGCATAGTTTTTATGCCAAACCCAAAGCAGAGTCAAAGCAGCACTTGTGGAGGCACCTACTTTGGGGTACAGAAGACCCATTCATTGATGTAAGCTCAGTAAAACAGACGGACTTCAAGTGCAAAAGATAAAATGCCGAGAAACATAGAAATATCAGACACAAAGAAATGACATCAAGAACGTAAATTTATACTCAATATGATATATATGCCTCTCGTGCCAGATACTCACTCATACGGCTGAGGCAGGAGCATCACTTGAGGCCAGTTCAAGACCAGCCTGGACAACCTAGTGAGATGCCAAAAAAGGAAGGAAAGAGAGAAGAAAGAGAGAGGAAGAGAGGAAGAGAGGAAAGGTAGCAAGGTGGTAATGGGAGTTTAACAGTTGTGCAACCTTCTTGGGTGCTTTTCTCTGCCTCTTTCATGAAAGAAATCTTGAGAGTGCGAGGTGCAAAACACGGGCTTGAACATGAGAGAAGGGAAAGCCTCAGTGCCTGGGCCCGTGACACAGATGTTAACTTTTAAAGGTTGATGAGCCTCACAGTAAACACAAACATATATTTTATAAGAAAATAATGAATTTGAAAATAAGGGGATCTGAAAACCTGGGTTTGCCTACTACCCCTTATAAATGTACTAGGTGAGTGAGCGGAATAATTCACTGAACTACTCAAAAACTCAGTTTTTTCCATGGATTAAAGTGAATAATAAGTAGCTACTTTTCAAGGTAGTCTAAAACTGCCGTTCTAGAGATTGACATCACTCCTTTCCGTGTTTTTTTTTTCAATCTGGGAAACAGAAACTCCAATGCAATATCTGACAGAAATACTCTTTCCCATAGTGCTTTCCGTAGCAATAACTAAGATGAGCTAAAACCGGCTTTAAAATTATAAATGCCCAATGATTTTAAAAAGAAAAACATTGCATTATTGAAAGAGATCTGAATACTGAATGGGAAAATACAGTGAAGCCTCCAGGAAGGAAGGGACAAAGTTCAAAATGTCCAGGTGAGTTTGGTCACTTTACTGACTAGGTAAAAGAAATTCAGGAAAGCTCTCTGTCTGCCCACATGGACAAAGGTCAGAGGAGAGACTACCCAGGCACACTTGTTCCTGAGTGGTTATAAACCTGCATATATCTAAATCTATCTCATCTAGATACTCACCAAGCCTGTACAACTGCTTTGTAGTGTGGCTATAAGAAATATCCGGACTTTCGGATGTTTCCTGGATTAGGAATTACTCAAGACCTGCCAGATTGCACCAAACTGTCATATAGCTGGCCCCTGCCAAGACTTCTCTGAGCCAGGTTAACACCTGAACTTCTTAAAAAACAAATCAGTCATTCAGAGTGTGGTGAGTCAGTACTCTTGTCAAAAACAGATGGACCATTCAAAGAGAGTAATTTGAAATTTAATAAAGAGATTATTTTTCAAAAGAATAGGTATACTGTAGGGTATTCAAAGTGTAGGAGAAGAAAGAAAAATAATATTGGCCTTAACCATGAAGGTTTGAAGAACAGTCTACAGAGATAAAGAAATCTATGGGGACAGGGTCTTCTCCTGGGACAGAGCCAGGCTGCTGTACAGCCTTCTCAAGGAGAAAGTCCTGGGGGAAAAATGTCTCACAGCCTCTCTCTCACTCTTTACTCAGGAAGCCTCCTTCCATGCCTCAACCCAGCTGAAAGCCAGAAAAAAATGGGGTTCCTTAGTGTATGTCTCAGGGCTCAAAGCAGTGTAAAGCATGCAACCAGAAGTCAAAGAGAACATACCAAGTGCAAAGAGATGTACTAGCTTCTTACTAATATGGTTGAATCATATTCTCCCAGAAAAGATGTGGTGAAGCCCTAAACTTCAGTACCTCAGAATGTGGCTTTATTTGAAATAGGTTCCATACAGAGGTAGTCAAGTTCATATATCATAAAGGAAAGTCATGTCTAATATCACCAATGTCCTTATTTTCTAAAAAATGACTGTTTGGACATAAAGACACCTATAGAAGGAAGACAATGTGAAGATACAATGAAAAAGACAGCAATATGACCTAAGTGACATCCAGAGGCCAAAAGACACCTGACATTGATGACCTGAATGCAGAAGAGGCCAGCAAGGATTTGTTCCTAGAGCTGTCAGACCTTAATTTGACTGATACTGTACCTTAATTTCAGACTTCTATCATCCTGAACTGTGAGAAAATAAATTTTTATTGTTTTAAGTCACTCTATTTTTTGATTTTTGGTATTTTTTTAAGGCACCTTTAAAAGTTTATATTGGCTAAAATACTGTTGGACCTGATTAGACAGCCTTATTTTCTCAAAGTTAATGTTACCTTCAAAAGAGACATTACAGAAGATTATGTCCAATGCTTTCAGTTTATAAACCTGAAAACAGATGTTGGGGAGACTCGATCATAGCCATACAACTGGTAACCAAGTTTAAACAGCAGAATACCAGGAAATATCTCTATGTGCCCACACGGACAGAGGTTGGGGGCATAATTTTCAACCCACTTGACCCAAAACATTGTCCAACACTCTGCCATTCCCCCCAAGCTGTTCTCCATATTAAAGGACTGTCCAGAATAAATAATAAGTCTCATCCTTTCCTGAACTCCCAAATCTGAGTAGGACCAACAGCTTTTAAAGAAGCGTCAAACTGAAGAAAAAGTTTTTTTCCTTTATGTGTAATGCTAAGGAGATAATGCCCAAGAACCTTGCAGAAGACCACCATCAACTCTCTAGGATAAAGTGCTTTACTTCAGTGTGAGTCAGTTATCAGGAAAAAAAAGTTACACACTTGAAGCTTATTGTTTGAAAACTGAATATCTAAAGAAATGATAAGAAACTACACTGTCAGCAGTGTAGTTGTTAAAAGAGAGAGCGTGTGAGCAGGCAAGCCCCACCCAGAAGCAAGTAGATTTCCTACAGTACTATGATGTTTCTTATCTAGAGGAAGGTTTTATTTTCTTGTCAGTCAACCCTAGCAGATCTGAGAATTGGCCACACCTTAGGCTTGGGACAGCTCAGGAAGGAATGTGGGAAGGAAAGGGGGAGAGGCCATTTCCTGATGGACCAGCTGCTGGCAAGTGTCTAGACCCTGGGAAAGCTGTGGTGTGAGGATTCCTTTCTTTGGAGAGCAACCACAGCAGCAGGAACAGTGCTGTGAGTGGCTGATGGTGACTCCCAGGTCAAGCCGAGAGCACCAGCCCAGTCCACTCAGCAGGATGTGCCACAACACATCCTGACCCGACGTTCAGCAGTGCGTGGTTCACTGTCCTCTTTCCATCCTGCTGCCAGTACGCAGTGCTGTTGTCAAGGCAAGTTTTCCCAGAGGGAGACAATTAGTTTCACACAGGGCTAAAGCGCTGGATTAACTGAAAGGTAAATCACAGTAGCAAAGTCTGGTTAGGACTTCCAGATTGCTAAATTCGGTTTGGTAAGACTCTTGACTGGTAGTTCTTGTGATTTGACTATAAAAATGATCCCTTTAGGTGAAACTGTTCTGATCTGTCTGAACAGATCTAACTGCCTGGGATGGCGACCTTGCATATAAAGCAAACTGAGAAATTATGTAACAGTTAATCAAAGGATATATTTACATGCTTCCAGCCTGGATATACCCATGACCTCTGAGGCCACGTTGCGCCAGAAGCATGTGGAGACCTTCTGCCCCAGCCAGAGCATCCTTGTGAGTAACAGGCATTTATTGGAAGCCAAGACAGCCTATTTCTAGATGTTTTTCTGCCTGATAGAAAGTTTCTTCCCAAATTTCTACAATTAAACTGTTTGTTAAGAAGCACTTAACCATTATGAGTTGCCTTCAGCTAAATCAGTGCAGAGGAAAGCCAAGAGAAACCAAGAAAAGTCAATTGCAAAATACTTTTTTAAAAATGGGATTTCTTATTTCCTGACACGCTAGCAGGAAGACAGCCTTTGGGGTAATTTACGTGTCATCTTTTCTCTCTCACTCCAATGCGAGCTGAGATACTTGGCTCTTCCTGAGCCTTTTGGAAGGCTCAATGGCCTTCAAATCTGGTGCATTGGTGACCTCTAGAGGACAGAATTTCAGTCAGGGCTGAATGTTAAACATCAAATTATTGCTTGCCCTGAGGAGGACGTGACTATATTATCAATTTACAGCTGCAAAATAGCTTTTGGCTCTTAAAGGTATAAGAGATTTTAAGAAATTATTTTCCTCCAAGTAAATCTCCATGTTGCCAAATGAAGTATTTTCCTATAAATGACAGGTTTGATGCTGGTGGACATCTAAGAGAAGGTGAACCTTTTTTCCCAAAATACAACTCCTTTCCCAACGCATTTCCAGCTTGCATGACACAGTGGCGGTTAGTTTAAGGGGACGCCTTACTGCTCCTTTGCCAACTCCACACCCCTCTGTGTCTTGCACAGTTCTCAACACAGATATTTGTGAAGGCCAGAAAAAGTTTCAAAGACGTGATTCTTAAATCCCTTTAAGCTGGCAGGGCTTTACATTTCCTGCATGTGAGTGAAGCAGCCACCCACGCCTATCCATGTTTTCCTCTACCAGCAGAGCTTTCCAACAGAGCTGAGAGGCACGAGGGACGTTTCAGGGCCGTGCAAGTTGGGCTGAGGCCTGACTGCAACGGAGCTCCAACATGTAATAGCGCCCTGAGGAGGTCCTCAGACAGAGCTGCCTTTCTATCCACACACAGAGCCAGGATCTCGGAATCACCTCTGCATTTGGCCAGCATCATAACCTCCTTACTACTTATTCATGGGGATAAAAGTCAGTCTAAAACCTCAACTTGCATAGTAAGGGCATTTAGCTCCAGGCCATCAGTGAATAAAAATTAATTTTTAAAATTTAAAGGCATCTATATATTATGGGAAATTTCAAAGTACTTATATACTGTGATCCATTTCCACAAATTTCTTTCTAGATAAGTGTTATTCACTTCACTTTATGGATAAGAAGCTAACAAACCTCATAATAGCAAGGTCATATGTCACTTAACAAGAAGTCATGTCCCAAAATGTGTGTTATTTACAATATACTATAAAACTTCCAATATCATCAAACATTATAGCACAAAAAGAGTATTGTGCTTATGGTATAATTTACTCATTTTTAAAATGGAATGGAGAAAGAGAACTGGCATGCCTTACACACATGTTAGCAGGCGAGCTGCAGCTCATAGCAAATCTTTGCATTCCTGGCAGTGCCTGCAGCACTATCCAAAGTCTGTAACTGTTCCCTTCTTGCTACCACAGGAACTAGAGAAAATGGCCAGAGAAGCAGCATAAGTGGCATAAAATAATTCTCCCATAATCTCCCCTCTGCTGTTTACTTCACTTGGTTTTCTGCATGGGTTAGGTCTCTCTGAGGACCTGGGCAATTCTTTGCTGCCAACTCCAATCCCACAGACTTTCTCGTCATTTCCTCTCTGATATCATCTTCCTTATCAATCTATAGGACAAAGAAACTGGACTCTCCAGCCCACAAGTGAAAACCCATCAAAATACTGAGAAGGGCAACTGGGCGTTAAGAATCAAGAAGGAGAAAAATTACAAGATTTAAAAACCAGTCAACTTTTCCAGAATTGGAAATTTTATTCTTCTATAAGAACCTATTCAAATGACTTTTGGAAAGTCCCATTATTTTTTCAGTGAGTCAGTTTCTTCTTCTAATATCATGTTTAACTTCTGTAAAGAGAAATTCTTATCTGTTACAGCTCACAAATAAATGATGAACTCATTTTAAATCAGATTGTTCTGATATCAAAGGAATGGAATGGTTAAGAACTCAAAACTATACAACCCATTTGTCATACCAGAAAGGGTATTCAATACATTTTGTTTCTGTATCATCTCTCTGCTGCCCAATGCTTGGCCTAACCCACAAGTTAACATGAGTTAGAAAGGCCTCCAGCCCTCCTCAGTAAAATGTTGCTAGTGTTTCTAGTGAAGATTTGTTAAATCAAGAGGCTAAAGTCAGTAGTGAAATGGTTTAGATATTATCTGGAGATTTCAATGATCTCTGTTAGCACTGTTGCCATATCAGCATTAGTGGAAATTTTTAGGGGCTATACTTTCAGTCAAAGGAAAGGATTTCTGGGAACCACTTAAGTCTTGATGGTCAGTTGATAGGAAGTGCAATGCTTATTTTATTATTCAAAATCAGGACTTCCTACTAGGCCTTAAATACTACACAGTCTTATTAGTTTGAATCTCAGGGATCATCACAGAGAACCACTTAGGAAAATTCTCATGTTGGTGAGACAGTGAACTGGAGTTTAATAATCCTTACACAAAAAGTCCAAGATGGCTGTTCTGTGAATGGTGGTCCAGCCGTAGGACTATGATGGTGTAGAGAGTAAAGAGTTAAACAGCTCTGATGTGCTGGTGCTTTTCCTTGAGTGTTGATGTCTGAGCTGCTTTATTTCAATTTCAACATGAGTAAGCCAACTGGCATGGCAGCCTGCACTGATTAGAAAGTCCTGATCAACATTTTCCTCTACCCCTTGGCCATAGCAGAGTAGTTAATAACAGAACTGCAGCAGTGCTCCCAGCTAGCGGTAAACTGAGGACATTTTCATGAGAAATCTGTATTTTTAACCTGTTTTTTTTCTAACTCTCACCCTGAGTTTAGTACAGTACTGTGAGGATTTTTTCAAATGTCAGATCTTATTTCTGCAGCAGTCACTTTTTGATGTATGTTCTGGTCTGAACAATTATCTGATTCCTCACCTGTCTCCAAGTTCTGCAGAGAGGAAGCTTTGGCACACTGAAAGCTTCTACACTGTAGGGCAAACTCATCCTCCTCAGTAACAGATGCCTAACAACAACTAAAAACCCAAGGAAAGATAGCGTTCAGCTGAGAAAGGCTGCAGGCTATAAAACTGGGAACATGGAGAAGTACTTACAAGTTTTTATGAAATGATTTGGACAGATATGGAAAGTAGTGTTGAACATTTATCTCACTGTCTCTGCAGGGTAAGAAGACAAAAGAGATCCTCCTAGGATAACAGCAGAAAAGGTAAATAATGCTGGAGAAAACAAAGATTTGGCTTACCAATGCAATGTTGCTTTTCCATATCTAAGAACATGAAATTGGAGATTTTCAGCTGTGGCTCAGATTTCTAGAGACCTAGAGACCAGAAGAGAAAAGGACAGGAAAGTTCTGACATCAGACAGCTGGGTGATGTCGAGGGAGGTACAGATGTTCTGCTGGGAGCAGTGGATTTATTGACTAACTCTGCAGTGCTCTTTTGAATGTTTTAGCAGGAACAGCAGGATGGATTGGCTTATTTTATAGCCCAGGAGGCAGAGCACAGGCACTTAAATAACAGTGACTCTATAAACAGCGACCACAGCTGTTCTCCCAGCTCAGGGCAAAGCATTTCTTAGGCACCTAGACAACCTTGTTAGTGATACCTAATCATCTTTGAAAATCAAGGCTGATTCTGTAAGCGCCTTAACAGTTGTCAGAAGTTTAAGAAAGTGTAAAGTTGTCAGTTTGCTTTATTCACTGTGTTCCCAGGCAAGTCCCAAAACCTCAGCACCACGTTAAGGAACCAGACGGGCAGTGCCATGGGAGGCACTTCTCCCAGGGCCTCGCTAGTGTTACACCCACAGATGCATGAGCGCTGGCCTTGAGACAGCCCATCGCGGTGCTCCTTCTCTTGCTACCTTCTGGAAGCTGATGAAGTGTCAGACACCAGATAAATACCTTTAAAGTAGTATCACGGGCTGGGGATATAGCTCAGTGGAATAAGCGCTTGCCTAGCAAGCGCAGGGTCCTGAGTTCGATCCCCAGTACCGCAAAAAAAAAAAAAAAAAAGGAAGATGGCGACCGGGTGAGCAGCAAGGGAGCGAACCTCCTTAATAAACACCACCAGCTCGAGACAGACTTGGTGAGCGTGAATGCCGGAACCTCGGCTGGGAAGTTTAAACTGGGCGTATTTCTCTGAGATGCCGGGGGAGATGTGGTAGGGCGGACCAGGCTGCCGGGGTGAGACGTGGGAAAGTCCCAGACGCT
>PVLD010010020.1:0-73222 GCA_004027595.1 Dinomys branickii | reverse complement strand
TACTATCTTATCTATAATTTGGTATTTCCTTTAATGTTTTTGTGTTAACTAATGTGAAGATAACTATGTAATACAACATCCAGTTGTAATTCCCTACTATATTCTGTATAACTTTGTATTTTCTGTATTGTTTATGGCTTTTCTGGTTCATATGTCTCCATTCTTTTGTCTTTAAAATAAAATTAAAAAAAAAAAAAAGTACGCCAGCTCCCTTCTGAGTCACATAGTTAACCTTTTAAACTTCCCAAATTAACACAATAAACATCCCTGAGGGGTAAGGGCATGTCCTTTTCACCCCAAGATTTACAACTGCTGAGTTACTTAGCCAAACCTCTAGGTTCCCCAAGTTGACACAATGTATCAACCATAACACTCCACCCCTTGTCAACTTGGCAATCATACACATTTCCTTAAACCAGTTTCCAGATACAAAGCCATTATATTACATTAGAACCATAACATTTTGCCCCATACAAATGAAAATTAAACACTTCCAACATTTGAAGGCACAAAATAAACATTACCATTCCAAAAGATACAAACGGGGATACAGAGCACTGAGACCAAAGCAAGTCCAAAATCCAGCAGGGCTAACATGGTGTCTTGTAATTCCACATCCAGCATCTGAAGCAACATGTTTTACATTATGAGCTCCAAAGGGCTTGCATGAGTCCACCCCTATGGCACTTCTGGTGGTTACAGCCTCCATGGCTTCTCTCTTAGGCCTGCTTTGCTCCCTTGTTGCAGCTTTCCTCTCATTATCCACGATCCTGGCTTTTCTAAACTTCTGAGGTCTCCAGGGCACCTTTTGCTTCACACTCACAGCTTCACACACTGCCCACTCAGGGGCACACTGCCTGGCCTCCCAGGCCTTCTGAAATCTGGGTGGAAGCCTCTTTAATCTCAGAACTCTTGCATTTTCCTTGCACCTAAAGCCAGGGCCACGTGGATGATGCCAAGGCCTGCTGCCATCTGGAGCAGTAGCCAAACTTTCCTCTCTCTTGGCCTTAGGGGTCGAGTGGATCGCTGGGTGTGGGAGACCGCGGACAGACCTACGGACTGCATTCATCTTGTACCACTAAAAAGATCTGCGGTCGGCATCCATTTTGTAAACTACCAGCCATCTTGAGAGTTAAGTTCCAGTTTCCATATATGGTCAGTTTCCTGTAGTTTCCATGTATGGTTAGTTTCCTGTGACTTCTATATGTGGTCAACTTCCTGTAATTACGTAATATCGCCTGATGTTCTGACCACCCTCGCGTGATATCTGAACCTCCCTCCATTGCCTAGTTACCCGCTAACGTCAATCCCCACTCCCGCACTGTATATAAGCGGGAGCTCTCCCCTCAATAAACGAGACTTGATCGGATTTTCGTCTTGTCTGCATTTCTTGTGTCCCTCTTGTCTCCTTTCAATCCCACTCCCCCTCTAGAGCTTTCGTTGACTACCCGCGGGTCGGGACAGCTGGGTACACTGAATCCAGTGCTGAGAAGCAAATTCTCTATGCCGCCTCCATTCTGGAATCCGGTGCGGCTACTGCCGCCATTCTGGGACATGACGCTCTTTGGCTTCTTTCTCAAAGCAAGGTCTCTCACCTTTACAGTTTTGATGCTGCAAAGGGTGGAGACTTGCTGCTTTTTGTGGTACCCTCAGGCCATCTTTTCCATTCTCTTGTTTCTTCATAGCAATAGAGATCTCTTCAGCCTTATCTTTGCAGTCCACAGCTTTACTGAAGCGTCCTTTCTGGCCAAACTCACATTTTAAATCATCCTGCTGGGCTCTTTGCTCGTGATTGTCAACATAAATCTGGCTAAAAGCCCCCAACAATAGCCATGCCACTGCCCCAACATTCGACTGCCTTAAAATTTCTTTTGCCAGATTGATCAGTTTGCTGCCGCCCTTAATCTCAGTCTTAGGCAAAGTCTCTGGACACGAGCAAAATGCAGACAAACTTTCTGCCAAGCCATAACATACATCATCTGGAGTCCAACAACCAATGCAGTCCTTCCCAAAAGAAACCTCCCAAACCCGGTCTTTACCGGCAGGATTTCTATCAGCCTTCTGGTCTTTCAAGCTCTGACCAGAGTCTCCCAGACAGAACAGCCCAAGGCGTTCCAGCGCATCTCTTTCAGGAGACATCTCTGAACGTTTCCAAACTCTTCCCATAAGCAATTTCCAAAGGCTCTTGAACCACATGGTCAGGTATAGTAACAGCAACAACCCCACTCTGCTGGTACCAAATTCTGTCTTGGTTACTTTACTGTTTTTGCTGAGACAAAATACCCAACACCCAAAATGAAGAAAGGTTTATTTAGCTTACGTTTGTGGAGGTTTCAGTCCATACTTGGCTGCTTCAGAGGCAGAGTGGCACATGGCAGAGGGCAAACTTCATGGCAGCAGAGCACAGCAAAACAACCAGAGCAAAAGGGAGAAATGGCAGGCAAGCACCCTCTTTCTATCCCTTACCTTGTAAACAGCCTGCCCCCACCCAGGGGGCGTGTAGCTCTCACACAGTCTCCCTGCCCTCCTCTTCCACAGGCTCAGGATGTATACAAGTAAGTACCTTGGCTTCCTGCTGAATCACATAGTTAACCTTTTAAACTTCCCAAATTAACACAATAAACATCCCTGAAGGGTAAGGGCATGTCCTTTTTACCCCAAGATTTACAACTGCTGAGTTACTTAGCCAAACCTCTAGATTCCCCAAGTTGACACAATGTATCAACCGTAACACTTGCTCACTTCTCACATTATTCTGGCAAAGCCATCATCATCTGTTTTGTGGACTGCTGAAAGAATCTAACTCCTGCTGCTGCTGCCCACCAGCCTCTAACCTGAAGCCTATTCTCCAGCCAGAGAATCTCCTGAAACAAAGCCAATAGGTCACTTCTCCCCTCAAAGCCCTCGAGCTTCCGCTCAGAATAAAAGCCAGAGTCCCCACTGTGCTTTTCAAGGCCCTACCTTACAACCGCCTCCTCCCACTTCTCATCCGCCTCTTCCTCCGGTACTGGGCTCTAGCTACACTGCAGTCTTTGTCACCCTTTTCTTCTCTAATCAGGATCCCCACCTCACTTTGAGCTTATGTGGTGAAAGGACTTTCCAGGCCAAGGAGCCATCTTCACGGCTTGCTCCCTCGCCTTTGTCAGAGCCTTTAGCAATTTTTTTCCTGGTAACCTGTAATAACTTATGTCTAGACATCTTCCTACAGCCTCATGCAGTTACAGGTGGGGCTTTTCAGAGGTGGCTGGATCTCAAGTGTGTGATGTTAGGAGCAAGGGTGTGTGATTACTAATTTAGTCTACTGATTGGTTTGGCATAGTTACGGGTGTGGATACACCTTACAGATGAGTGTTAGCCACCCTGAGTGCATGTAGCCTAGATGGTGGATAGAGTATAAGGGACAGAAAGAGGGCTGCTGTCATCACTTGCTACTTCTTTGCTGCTTTGCTGCCTTCTGCTCCCCATGAGCTGCTTCTCCTCTGTGATGCCCCTCTGCCATGCCGTCCTGCTTGAAGCCAGCCAACTATGAACTGAAACCTCTACAAACTGTGAGCCAAATAAACCTTTCCTCCTTTAACTTTGGGTGTTGAGTGTTTTGTTTCAGTAAAGAGAAAAGCAACTAAAGACACTTTTTCTGTCCTGTCTGCCTAGATTTTAATAACCTGGTATAGCCCTTACCTTGAGCAAGACTTGACATTCAATAAATACTTGTTGACCAAACAAATCAATGGCGATGGCTACACAGGTGATTGCACTCAGGAGCACTCTCAGTTGGCTAGGCAACAACCAGTGTGAGCATCAGGAGGCGGAGGATCCCTTCTAGGGAGGCTAATCACAGAAATGTCAAGGAGGTAGGATTTCTCAAGGAGACAGCATAGCATATGAGGGTATAATGGGAGCAAAGCCCGGGAAGATCGCATGTATAAGACATGCTCGTGGGAGGTGGCACAGCCTGGTGTCGTGATGGTAGAAGTTCCTAGAGAAGGCACCACTGAAGACTTAGGCCGGGGCATTGAGACGCTACCTGCATCCCCAAGGAATCTGGGTTTCATGAGCCAGGACCATACCACGCCTTGCTTGCTGCCTATCTGTCCCTGCCGTAACCAGTTTATTCCACAACCACAGTGTCAAATAGCTGATGCGATACCAGGGCATAAGGAAAGTTAGTACCAGGATTTCTCAGCTTTCAGGTCGTAACACTATTTCCTTTCACAAAACCTGTTAGCAGCGAATTTCCTGCTTTCTGAGGACAGAAAGGCAGCTTTGATCCAAACATGTGGAGGCCAGGACTTTAAGCAATGCCCATAAAAAAGCTGTGAAAAGCAAATTCAAGAATGCATTGGAATTCCTCTTACAGTCAGGATACTATGATTTCCCCTTCCTGCTGTGAGTTATATATTAACTGAAACTTGTCAAGTTAGGAAGTAGGAAAGTGGGTATTGCCCCAGATTTTAAGCAAATGTGATTTTGGGTGGAGGAGCCATTCACCAGAACATGCAGGTAATTTCCAAGCAGCTGACAGACAATTCCCTCTCACTAAAAGTTATTGAAAAATATCTTTCTTCAGATAACGTAAAGGGGGTTGAGGTATAAAACAAGTAGAGGATGTCATTTGCTGGTCTCTGGTACCAGAAGAACAGAATATCCTCTTTGTAATGCTTTTAAAACCAAAACCTCTTCTGACTCCATCAGACCAGCATCCTCTCCCATTGCCTATTCTATTGGCATCTGTGCTCCTTCTGCTTTACCCATAGGAAAGTCAGCGTTACCTAGTGACCCTCAAAAAACAGAAACCCATGTGCATCGTGGCTAATCCACCCTCACTTTATTTCCCTTGATAAAATGGAAAGCCAAGAACAAGCAATGCTTATTAAGGCAGAAGCAGAGGTACAAGGGAGGTGCTTTGCAGCAGAATCAGAACAAGCAGCAGCAGTATCCCTATGGAAACCAAGAAACCCAGCTAAATGAGAAACCCGGAGGCTATTCATTCAGCGCTCACTTCGGCATTGAGTCAGTCACCACCCTTTGGGTTTGGCTAGGGACTCAAAGGCAGCAGAGGAGCAAAAACGCTTCACAGCGGAAAGCAGGGGAAAGTTTTGGGCTTGCTCTGTTAGGTAATTTCGCAAGTGGAAACTCAAAGTGGGTGCCTAAGAGGCGGCAGCCTGTGGCATTGGTCTGTGGTATGTCTTTGCCTTTCTCTGGTTGGTTCTAAGTTGGAAGTGAGGGCAAAACTTAGGAAAACTCAGTCATTAATCAAGTCCTAGACATCTGGGCCTATTATAGGCATTACTGTTTAGCTTTCTGAACTGTTATTGGAGCTAGTCATGTGACTCCCTCGAAGTCTGACTTATGGAAGGCTGGCTTCCTAAGCTGTTAACAGTAGGTAAAGGGTTGGTTTCCTGGGCATGTTGCTGCTGGTCATGGATCAGAGGTATACATTTTGTACATGGTCTGGCTATTGTCCACTTGAATATTCAGTTTCTCCTTCCAAAGAGAGTCAAAACTCCTTACCAGGACAACACACGATTCATCTCTTCAATCCTTCCTTCAAGCTACCATCCCGGAACTCTCAAAGTTGAATCTTTCCTTCATCATTACTGTAACAACCCCTCCCACCTTGCCTGTTTGAGCAAGATCTCTCCTGTACAGTTAAAGCCACTTTGAATTTGCCTCCATGTGGTGTCTAATGATAGGCCCAAGTGTCCCAGTTCTTTTCTTTTTACATATTTAAATGTCATTTATTTACATCATTTGGTATTGACATAAATAACAATGATTATGTCCATTTCCCAACTGTTGAGGATAGTGCCACATGTAGAGAAGTATTTAGTAAATGGTTATGAATGATCAGTGACCAAGACATGCCTTAACAAAATTGAGAGGAACTCCAGGCAACCATTTGGAAGAGTTTCAGATAACCTATTGTCATAGTCTGTTTTCCATTACTATAAAAAAGTGGCACTTCTTACTATAACAAGGTGCTATACGCACACACACACACACATACATGCACATACACATCCTTCTACAATGTGGGTTCTACATCTGTGGTCTCATCCAACTATGAGTCAAAAATATTTAGGGGGAAAATTTTGTGTGTACTGAACATGTAGAGTTTTTGAAATTTTTGTCAATATTTCCTAAACAATGCAATGACTATTTCCACAGCACTTTTATTATATTACTTATTATAAGTAACCCAGAGATAATTTAAAGTATATGGAAGGAAGTGTATGGGTCATATGTAAATATGTATTGTATTAGGTGTTAGAAATAATCTAGGAATGATTTAAAGTATGTGGGAGGATATGCATGGGCTATATGAAAATTCTATACCATTTTGTATAAGGGATTAGAACAAGTGCAGATTTTGGTTTTCAAAGGGGTCCTGGAACCAATCCCCCTTAGATATCAAGGGACAGCTGTATACAGATCTAATTAAATTCCCACTTATGATAACTATTAAACTAAAAGTCACATTGCAGTAACAAAAATGAAATAGGCTTTCCACGTTCACAGTCAGAACTACAAATTAACCTGGATATAATAAAAGCTAATAGAAGAGTATTGCGTGATGACAGTAATGACTTAATAAATATAATGAGCAAAGAAAAAAACCTAGATCAAAATAAACTTCAGGAGCACCTCAGACCTGAAATCATCCACCATAAATGTCTGACGTGGCCCAAGCCTTTGTCCAATACTCCAGTTCCAGTACCATCATTAAGTTCCATCCAATTAAAATAAATGGATTTTTAAAAAACTTCCCGTTATAAAACTTTCAAATACAGTGTGCTATATATTTATATACTTATACAGTCTTTTTATTATATATATATACACATATATACATACACACACACACACACACACACACACACACACACACATAGTCTTACATATTGCTGTTCTAAAATAGCCACAACACACAAACTTGCTGTCTGTTGAAATTTTTGTGTAGTTTATTTGGATTCAAATTCTGGAATCAAAAAATGTGGTTAGGAAGACCAACACCAAATCTTAAGAATGTAAAACCACTCTGTTAATTTCATAAGTTCTGAGTTTTGCTCTCGGTTCTCTTTCTGTCCTCTGATCCTCTCTTGAATTGAAAGACCCATTGCCTCCCTGGAACTCAGATAAGGTCCAGAGGAAATGCAAATAATTAACACCACTTCTTACTTGTATCATGCTTTGTAACTTACAAGTCAGCTCATATACCAAACTCATGTGGGCGACACATCGTGGATGAGATATAATCAAATAGCTGCTGTGTTTTATTTCTTAAACTGTATCAGTCACTATCAGGGTGGACAGACACAGGGCTCTGCATGCACTCTGTGACAAGCCCATAAAATTGCATGCAATCTAACAAGGCCAGCAATGGGCCTATCTACCTGGATTGTGACAATATGTTTCTTCCTCCTCCGTGCAGCATACCCTGCAAAGTAGGCCAGGTAATTGCCCATAGAGCTGAGTGATACTATAATATCACAGGGTTTCCAAGTTGGCTGTCCATACTATTTCCCTCCCTGACCCAAAGAAAAACACTAAGTTCAAATTAATGCTGGAGGCCCTTCAGGCAACTTCCCACCTGCCTCCCCAGTCATGGGTCATTCCCTCCTCTCACTTTCTGACCTCTTGTCAAACAGCCACATCCTTGGAATTTCTAATTTTAATTCTGAGACCTGGTCTTACTAAGTGTCCCGGGCTGATTGAATTTGTGGCACTCTCGCCTCAGCCTTCTGGGTGGCCGAGAATGCAGGCCTTTGCCACAATAACCAGATGTTCATATCAATACTTGTTGAAGTAATATTGGCATTTGTTGCTATCTTCCAGGGTATTTTATATATCTCTATTAATTCATGCTCCATGGACTGGCCCTTAATATGCTAGACTCAGAAACTGACTATGTCAGCAAATAACAAAAACAAATGTGTCTCTTTTATCATTGTCCTAAAAGAAAAAAAAAGAGCCATCTGGGTCAACAGAATCACAAGTTATCCTACAAGTCTCACAGATGCTAGAAGTCACCTTAAGAGACAAAGACCTTTCCACTTTGGCAATAGCAGTAGCCAGAGTGTTATCACTTGCACAGGTTTCTCAAGCCCCCATTTCCACAGGACCCCACGAAGAGGGCTAGGTGGTATCTGCATGCAGTGGGCTGAGATACAGGAGAGGACCCCTGATCCTGGGGAGCCTGGATCTTTCATGAGCAGTAAGCACATCTGCTTGTGCTCCAGAGAGTCGCTTTGTCTTTTCTGAAGCTGTTAGCTACACAAACATCTTTGAAAAGATAGCCCAGAAAGAAGGAAATGGGGGACCTGGTTTCCCCACATTCATCCTGAGTGTGCATGCAACCATGGATGTGGAGCAAAAATAACAAGGTGCAGAATTCAACTGCTATGTTTCTGCACCAGGGGTTTGATAAGAGCTAGAATAGTTGAGTCTCTGGACCAAGCCCCCCACCTTCTTCTTTAGTGCTACTATGTAATCCTGCTTTCCGTTATGCTGGCCCCCAGGAGATCCCACTGGAGCTGAGCCCGCGTTGCTGGCATGCCCTTTAGCCTCTAACACTGTACACCAAATAAGCCTCTACTTTTTAAGTTACACAGCCTCAGCTACTTCATTAGCAAAATGAAAAACTGATTAATGTAGCAACTCTGCCTTTGCTGCTCTGACCCCGTTCATTGCCTCTCATTCAGCTACTATGCATCAGACAGTGCTTGAGGCCGGAGCATAACGGGAAACACAAGCAGATGTGTCTCTTTACATAGTAAAGGCCACACCTTCTAGTGGAGCAGAAAGAAACAAATCAAAATAGCACACAAGTAAATACAGTGGATTCATGAACACAATTCATTCCACGATTCCAGAAAAGATAGCCAAGCGTTTATGTGGGAAAGATGGCTGCAGTCGTGTTCATCACCCGATACAGAATTCATAAACAAAAACAAAATTTTGCCAAACACTTCTATTCCTGAATCAAACTGCTCGGAAACAAAAGCGTTCGTGAACTGAGGTACCACTCTCTAACACTGAAACTGTGGTGACTGCTGAGAAGGTAGGACTTGGTGCTGAATATGTAGAAACGGAGTACCTGACTTCCTTCCTGACTCCCAAGTCAGGAAAGGTTTCCTGAGGAAGTGATGACCGAGCAGAAATCAGGCTTCAGCAAGAAATAAGACAATAAGGGAAAAGGAAGTGCTTTCCAGGTGCAGGGAAGAGCAACGCCTGCTGGCGGAGGGAAGCACAGTGAGGAACTCCGGCAGGAGTTCGGCCAGATTAGTGACCTGCTTAAGATCACGACCCAGCAAGGGTCAAAAAGCAGGAATTGTAGCACAAATTACACAACCCTTGGGCTACTTTCATCACACTACCAACCTTCCTAGTCAGCAAACATTGTCTTCTTCCTACTTAAAAACCTTCTATTGCTATGGAAGACCATAAAATAATTAAAACTTACTCCAGAAGGGAGAAAAATCACAAAGTGTAACATGTTTTTTCAAATGCGTGAAAACGCTTGAGCCATAGAAACTGAAGACTTTACCATGGAATTCAGTTCCCTGTTTGTTAGCTATCTTGGGCACGGTCTGTGTCCGAGGTACTGGAAAGTGTGGTCCCTGAACCCCAGCAGCAGTGGGCATTTCCTGGGGCCTTATTAGATATGTTTCCAGTGTCCACTCAAAATCTGTGAATCAGAAACTTGGGGGTGAGGCCCAGCAAGCCACGCCTTAATAAGAATGCCTTCATGGCTTCTGTGTACACACAGTAGTCTACATCAGCAGTTCCCTGTCCAATCATTCTCACCACCGCCTCACTTCAATATCTATAAAAATCAGATTCTTGTAATGAGAGGTCTGTTCATACAATGTGTGTGAAAGTTTGCAACTCAAATGTTTGTAGGTTGGGGGCTGCTCTACATAATTTGATGGCTAGCTTCCATTTTCTCAGCACTTTGATTTTAGAACAGTCTTTCAAAAAAGATTTCCTATTCTGACCTTTATGTCAAATGTCTCTTTCTTTCAGCTTCCTATCATGGTAGGCACCACAAAGTGTACATTCAACAAGTGCTTACAAAATTCAAGTCCTGTTATTTTAACACTAGCCTAAAATTCTGTTCTGGAAAGCATCCCCAAGTTTTAAAATGTCAGAAGTGTCCAGTCTTATAATACAAATCTGTATCCAGTTCAGAACTCTTTTTTCCTGTCTTTATAAAGAAATAGATTTTCCATCGTGTCAGCATTGTTTTAAATTAAGTATGCAAATAAATATGGGAGAAATTAAGACAGTACCATTTAAGAACAGAAAAATCCTTCCAAAGCTTACTATCCAACATCATTTTAAAAAATGTTCCCATCTTAGGACTTTCCCATATCCTCAGATTTATACAGTTCATTTGTAATTTAAGTTCTTAAGAAAGATAACTATGTATGATTCACTTTTATCAAGATATAAGAAGGTCATAGACCCGGGGAAGAGAAAAAAATAAGTGGCCATTTTAACATTTTTTTAAAAGGCCTAATTATTGGTTAGGATGTCTTCAGACAATTTATGGTTAGGGCCAGCAATCTCTGATTATGTAAAATCTGAATTCATTTTGTGGTTGCTTCTACTGCTCCAACAAAGCAAACAAGCAACTTCAGTAGTTTTAGGGAAATGTAACAGAGCATAGGAAAGAAGAAAGTATGGCCTTCATTAAGTTCCTCTGGCCCAGAAGATATCGAGAAAAAATCACTAACTGTAAAACTGCGTAAGAGTAATGGATTTTCTATGGTATAGTATCAGAAAGAAAGAAAGAAGGAAGGAAGGAAAGAAAGAAAAAAGAAAAAGAAAAAGGAAGGGGATACACAGAGGAAGGAAACAGAGAAAAGAAAAAAGGAGAGAAAAAGAAAAAAGAAGAAAGCCTTCTGTAGAGCACAAAACCCGGAAGGCAGTATCAAGGAGATAAATGATTTCACCAGAGGAAGTAGCGGATTAGAGTAAAAAAATGCCCGAGACCCTGTTGTATAGTTCCATAAATAGGAACTTTTAAAAAACGACAAATTCCTGTCTCATGCTGTATGCAAAAAAGACTAAAATAGAATATTACAATAATGTAAGGAGAAAAGTATATACTTGGGGATGACAGTCCTAAAGCCATCAAAGAAATAGGAACAAATCCAAGTTCCCCAAAAGTTAAAACAATAATAAGAAATTGAAATACTTAACAAAAGATTGAGACCTATAGCAAAGTGTTTGTACAAATCAAAAAGAAACATGTAAGCAGTCCAGTAGGAAAGCAGATAAAGGGTTAGAATAGAGAATGCACAGAGTACGATGACCAGTAATAATAACATGAAAAAGTGCGGGGCTCCCTGGTGTCAGAGGAGCGGAATGATAAACCAGCCGAGCAGCCATTCTCTCACCCACAAAGCAGCATCAGAGCTTTCCTCATGGTGACCAGCTGCTCCCGCCCCCCAGGCCTCCCAGATGCAGTGTGTCACACTGGCAAAGCCTCCCACTGGGCGCCCTGTACTGCTGCTCTGGACTGAGAGCTCCTGGGGCAGCACGGAAAAGCTCACTTCTCCAGCCAGTGCCACGTGAAGTACGGGGAGGAAATAACAGACACTGCCTGGTCCTTCTTCCAACCTCGCTTCACCCTGAAGCAACTGAATGGCAAGGCCCAGATGAATTGAGGAAACATTTAACTTATTTTGGTATCAGGAATCAAACTCAGGACCCTCATGCTTGCCAAGGAGGCACTGTGCTGCTGAGCCGTACTCCTCAGCTCAAGTTAAATTGTCTCGTACTCTGGCCCATATCGTGTATGAGCAAAGCTGGTTAAAAGATTTATAGTTTGATGGCAGAGCACTTACCTAGCACATGTGAGGCCGTGACTTTAATCCCCAGTACGGGGTGTATTGGGGGGTATGGTATGTTGCTAAGTGCACAAATGAAAAGAAATTCTCATGTACTTGCCAAAGAGTTTTCAAAAAGTCAAAAAGACATGATATATACAGCACAAAAGATCCACTGAACTTTTTACTAAAGGGTCTCCCCAAGGTGACGAAGAAGGATGGGATAAGATTACAAAGTTAATATGGTTAAAGGTAAAATGGTTAATATACTACAAAGCTAAAAATAATGTAACCTCTTCCTTCCCTTCTTTTCTACAAGGGAAAAATAATGTATCACTTTAACAGAAAATTATTTATTTATTGTTTTGTTTTTTTGAGACAGGGTCTCGCTATATAGTTCAGGCTGGCTGTGAACTCACTATGTAGACCATGCTGCCCTGAACTCAGTGATCCTCCTGCCTCAGCCTCCTGAGTGCAGGAATTATAGGCATGTGTCAACACATCTGGCTAACAGAAAATAATTTGCAGATTATCAGTATCATGCAATCATCCAGCATTATAGAGTCCAGATTAATACTATATTTCCCAGAGCCAGGCCCCCAGCAGCGCGGTGACGGGGCAGAGCCTGGCGGTCTGTGGGGGTGACCCCATGGACTCTACCGGGCCCCCAGCAGCGCGGCAACTGGACCCCAGGAGCGGCTCACTGGGGTGGAGCCCAGCGGTCTGCCAGGGCGACTCTGAGGACTCGACCAGGCCTCCATGTGTGCTGTACTGAGGCGGAGCCTGTCGGTTCGCTGGGTAACCCCGTCTACTCGACTGGACCCTCGATGGTCCTGAGGGCTTGTCAATGGGGGCTTGATCATAGTGAACCTGGTTCCCTGCCTATCTACCATCTCTGAGGATGGGTGCTTTTGCACCTCCTGCCATAGCAATTTGTGTGCACCCGTTTGTTACAGAATAATTTGAAGCAGCTATGTCTCTTCCCAATGTGAGAACCCGAGGGAGTAAATAAACGAAAAAGTACAGTTCTTATCGGAGGGAAGATGAGGGTGGAGAAAATTGATTAATTGAACGAGCCATCATCTGTATAACTGGGTAACAAATGTTAAGATAACATTATGTAATACAGCATCCAGTGCTAATTCTCTACTATCTTCTCTATAATTTGCTATTTCCTTTATTGTTTTTGTGTTAACAAATGCAAAAATAACATTTATGTAATACAGCATCCAGTGCTAATTCCTTACTATTTTCTCTATAATTTTGTATTTCCTGTATTGTTTTTGTGTTATTCTGGTTTATATGTCTCCATTCTTTCGTCTTTAAAAAAAAAAAAAACTATATTTCCCAGAAAATAAAACCTAACTAGAAAATAAGCCCTAGCATGATTTTTCAGGATGCTTGCAATATAAGCCCCATCCCCAACTGGGATAAGCCTCAGTTCAGCTCATCAGCCAGATGGACACATTTAGCATTTCTATTGCAATACACAATGGATGTATGAATTATAAAATATTAATATATAAATATATTATTGATATTAATAAATGATAATACAAATTATAATACTGTATTTGTAAATACCCATGTAAGTGCCTTTGGGCAAGAGGTAAACGCCTGTGTAAACAGATGAACTCGAGACTTACTGACAAATAACGGGAGTGCAGGTGCATGCACGAATACCATGCTCACTGGCAGCAAATCGATGTGGCTGTGTCTAATATGAATCTTCATAATTCAATGTCATGTGTTATGACAGCCCGTATTTCCCAGAAAATAATGCACTCGTGTGAAATGAAGAACTGTTCTTTGAATTTTGGTGCCTGTGACTTTTTGTTGCTTTTGTGTGGACCATCATTCTCAACTATCATCATTTTTGTGGCCACTCCTGGCTCGTAAGTCTTTAGTTAGCTCTTATTTAATGGACGTTCTGTAGAGCCCAGCTGGCAGGAGCCAAGTCTCCATGACTTGGGGGAAGAAGCCATGGGATAAAATCACTGACCGCTGTGTTACCACTGCACTAGGAGCGGCCCGCATGGACAGATACTCACTTCAGAAGGGCTTTATTTCTGGACGTGAGAGACTGGGCCAGTGGTCCCACAGAAAATGGAGTTACAGGAAATTCAGGCCAGAATCTGGGGATTGGAGAGTTATAACAATGTTCTAGATGACATGACTGCACTTGAATGCAGATTTTTGTACATGAATAAATGTACATAGAAAAATAAGACATTCCCGAAAATAAGTGCTAGTGAGTCTTTTGGAGCAAAAATTAATGTCAGACCCATGCAGTTCAGGTTGGCCTTGAGCTCACTTTGAAGCTAGGCTGGTCTTGAACTTGCCACCATGCCTGACGTTTTTTCTCCAGTTACCGGGAACTGAACTCAGGACTTCACATTTGCCAAGCAGATTCTGCACCACTAAGCTAAAACCTCAGCCCCCACCCAGTCTTACTTTCTGAGAAATACAGTAGTATATCACAATCAAAAAGGGCCAGCTAGCCCTCAGGTGGGTTTGTTGGGCAAAGCTCTAATACATGGTTGCTCCAATGTTTTGATTATAGGACCTTTTTACATTCTTAAAAATTATGAAGGATATTTAAGATCTTTTGTTTACGTAGATTAATATCCTAGAAGGCTAAAGAAGCATTAGAAATTAAAATAAAAAATTAAAACATAAATTCATCTAAAAACACTATACATCCATTTACAGATTAATATAAATAACAAATTCTATTTTTAATACAAAAACACTGGTGACATTTGTTTTCTAAATTGTTGAGGTTCCAAAATAAGAATTTATTGATGACAACAATTATAGACACGTACTAATAAAGAAAAATTGGAAAAAATGTGAACTGAGGGTGGACCATAATAAAGACTTGGAACAGAGAAAGGCCACTGTGAGGAAAGGACTTACAGTACCCAGCCATGCAACTTTAGACATGGCTGGCACTCAGGACAAGGTGGTGGGCATTAAATCCTGTGGCAGACATTGCTCTTTTAGACAATAGCTCATATAATTTTATAACTACTACCTCACTTAATTCTGCAAAAAAAATTACAGACATGACGGAGGCTATAGCAAGGATAATCAGTCCTTCATAAGACTATAGTGAAAGGGCTGGGGATATAGCTCAGTGGAATAAGCGCCTGCCTAGCAAGCGCAGGGTCCTGAGTTTGAGCCCCAGTACCGCCAAAAAAAAAAAAAATACTATAGTGAAAGTATTAATTTCTAAAAAGGCACTTATGTATATTCTCAGTCTACTACTTTAGAAAATTCCAGAAAATGCTAGAATAAGGACACTTCCATTAGCTGTTACAGTGATGACATCAAACATCGTGTTACCTTTAGAAAACTATTGTGCATTCATAAAACAATGAGGTTGAAAAAGGCAGTTAGTATCTTAGAAAAGTTAGTATCTATGAAAAGTTTCAATTTCATAAACTCCAAGTCTCAGTAAGTTTTTAAAATATACTTTTAATGAGTATAATCTGATAAACATTCTAAAAGCCACTTGACTTTTGATCTTAAGACTGTCCCACAAAAATATTCAGACAGGCACACATACACAGTGTACTTCACTGTATACTCAGCACTGTTCACTACAGTTCCATTAACATTAGAGAAAAACTGGAGACAGACTTCTTCATAGGTGGTGCATACTTGTAATTGGAGCTACTAAGGAGGCTGAAGCAGGAGCAATCAAAGCTGGAGGCCAGCCTGGGCAACCTAGCAATACCCCGTATAAAAGATGAAAAGGGCTGGAGATGTAGCTCAATTCAAAGGTCCTAGGTTCACTGCCCAGTATTGCAAATACACAGAAAAGTAAAAACATGTAATACATATGTGCATGTATGCACACACACAATATACACAAGTACACATACTCATGATACTGTCAAGTGGAAAAAACTGCAAAGTAATGTCTAGGATGCATATTCTATTTAAATAGTCATAAATAGATATATTTTAAAAGTCTAGAAATAGACTGCTAATAATGGTATCTCTGGGGAAATGATGTGAAAAGTAAGATAGAGAACAAATCTCACTTTGTAATTTACATATAATACTGAATTTTTTATATGACCATACACCAAAAACCAAGGAGTACGAAGCAGGAGTTGCTCCAAGCTTTCACAGTGGGTGTCACGCAGTACGCACCACCTGTAGGGCAACAGCTCTAAACACATTTTCCATGTGGGGGTCCCAGAACATTTTGAGTATCTATCTTCTTCATTATTGCACTTACTCACATTTGCCAGCTTTGAGGCAGCTATCACTGTTAGCTCCCTGTTCAGCTTCCCCTAGGAAATCTCATTATGCTATGAAATGTCCATGCCCGAGCAAGTCTGGCCGCTACAGCGATTGTTTCTTCCAGTTTCCCTGGCTCCTCTCCCAGAGTGACCATTTTGTCTGTTCCAGCCTGATTTGTCAGGAACATGGGGATGAAGTGCCTAACTTTCAAAAGCTAAAAAAAAGTGTGAGCTGTGCAGTTTCAAAGACAATCACGTGAAGCAGCCCCAACCTGTTCGTGGCGTGGCTCCCCTCCCCTCCCCCACAATCTGCTGGACCCCCAGATGCAGCCGGAGCTCCTCCGCTCGACACCACTTTCACATACACATCAGAATGTGTAGCTAGTCGGCCTCTCATCCCATTTCAGAACTAAAATACCTGTCATTTAATGGAGAAGAGGAAAGTGACAGTGTCAGTAAATAAAATGAATTGAGTTCCACTTTTAAGTATGTCCAAAATACAGTTTTCTTACATGACTCTTGTGATACACAAACCAAAGTCCACAATGCTACAGGACGATTTCAACTATGTGATCTTCAAAAGTTATGAGAATTTAGTTTGACTGGATGGTTGATGCTATCAAGCAATTATAAATTCTTTCCCAGCACTCAGGAGGCTGAGGCAGGAGGACTGCTGAAAATTCAAAGCCAACCTGGGCTACAAAGTGAGTTCAAGACCAGCCTGAACTGCACAGTAGATACATACTGAAATATATGAGGATGCAATCATCTCAGGCAGAGCAGGGTAGGAGGAGAGAAATGGGTAAACTATACTGAAATGAAAACAAAACTGACCATAGACTGGTACAGTGTTGAAGGTACATGCTGGCTGGGAAGAGAGATGCATTATTCTAAATACTTTTTCATATGTTTGAAATTTTGTAAAATGAAAATATTTTTATAGAAAAGCATTAAAAGGAGAAAAATATTTTAAACAAAGATGACTGCTCTAAAACCTCAGAAATACTTGTATAACAAATGAAAAGATGCAGTTAACTCTGCATTGAAAGTTACCAACCTTTCTTCTTTTACTCCAAATCCCTTGAAATAATATATTTAAAAATAACTACAGACTCCCAAAGAGAAGGAATACACGAAAGAACAATATCAGAATACCAATAGATTACTTTTAAAGTTTACCTTTTGTGGTCTTGTTTTTTTGAGACAGGGTCTGACTACATGGTTCAGACTGGCCTTGAAATCACTTTAGAACAAAGAAGAGTATTACTTTAAAAAGGTACAACTTAAACACAAGCATATGATACTTCCATCTTTGAAATCAATTGAAAAATCAACAATAAGATAGAAATATAGGTTTGAATAAGCTAAATTTAAAAAAACACTTGCACCCAAGTCAAAATACCCCACTGCTAAGGCTCAGGATATTTGCAAACATTGATCAGCATTCCCCAGTGTGGACGCTATAGAGGCTATTATTCTATTCAGTTGGATTTAAACATACTTTTAAACAATGCCCACGTTAAACAATGAAACTCATTAGAAACAACAGCCTCCAAAGCTAAACACTATCAGACACAGCCAAGGCAGTACGCAGAGAAGCGTTTTCAGTCTTAAATACATTTATTAGAAAACAAGAAATAGTGGGAATAAATTGTTTATATAACATACAACAAAGCACCTTAAAAGTCCATCCCTGATGTGGCGGGCCATGACAGCAGTCCCGGAATCTGTGAATGTGTTTGCAAACGTTAAGCCTGTGGGATCTGCATAACTGGTGATAAAACCACACACTGCACCATATTAGACTCAGAGTAGCCTGAGTTACTTCATCCTGATGAGATGTATTGGTTTGGGTATCACTTCACTGCATATATAAAAACTGAACTGAGTTCCTCAAAATCAGGCAAGGCCTTATATTTTTACGCCTTTAATACAGGTACCATAGAGGCACAGAAGTAAGCTCTCCACAGTATTACAACATAAACTGTTTTAATTCAGGTACCGAGCAGATGATTTGCAAAATTTGGGGCTCATTGGAATAGACTGGAACAGAATAAAAAGGTTATTAAAAGTGGTTACAAGGTTGGAAAACAATAACTAAACACATATCTTAATCTCAGGTCTGTGACATTTGGAATTTTATTATCTTTTTTTTTTAAGTGCTACATGCCAGGCATTCTAAGATTCCAGAGAAAAACCATACTAATGTAAAGAAACATCTAAGGTCAGCTCTCCTACCTTTTCTTGCTGGCAAGATTAATGAACTACAGTAATCACAATGTCAGGTAAAACTAATTCTTCAACCAAAACAATAGTCTAGTTTTAAAAAAACCTAACCCCCTTTAGCTATATGTCAAAAAGGCAGAGCTATAGCTATAGGTAGCAAAATACTACACATACGATGAACTTGCCTAGTATTAGAGGAGACGAAAAAACCTCAGCAACTTTCATTTATTTTTAAAAAATTACAGGGTTCAATTACCTCATGACAAATTTTAACTAAATCTTAAAATAGATACTTATTCACATGATTTCACAAACTCCTTTTTGCTATAGAAATGAGTTGAATCTCATTAAGCATACTACTTTAGTTTTCCATAGAAAAACAAAGATAGGATTGTGAACTGTATTTTCAAAGAGCACCCCAATTAACCCTAAATATAGAGAGGACATATCTATATGAATATTCCAAACATTCAATAACTGAATGATGTAAGTAGAGCTAGTATAAAGAAGAAAACTTTAAATTTAAATTTAAATTCAATAACTCTGGGCATGTTAATTTGATCTAGTTCATTTAAAAAAAGCGTAAAACTTCCTCTTCTGCATTGAAAAAACACCATTTCTCTGCCTTGTTTTGTTTAGCTGAATTAAGCTTTAAAAACTGTCTTCTTTGTTACTAAACCAATATTTTCAATTCTCAACTGGTACAACAATCTTCCTTACCTGACAGTGATGTGCCAAAATGAATACAAATAAAAACAAAAACTCCCCCAGCAAATACCATATACAATCCCAATGACACAGTCTTTTTTTAAAAAGCCATGTATTTATTTGCACAGAATCAGAGAAGACTTGAAAATCCAACATAATTATTTTATGAGGCTTACAATTTAATGACTAGTCCATTTTTGTGGAAAAAAATAGTTTTCGGTTTTTCTCCACTAACTTGATGGTTTGGTTATGTGCTGAAATTGATGACAATTATACATGGTTTGTTTTTGCAGAATTTGTGTCCAGTCCAAAGAAGTCTTTTCTGATGATGTACCTAACACACTGCAAAATCACGTTTCTTTCATGTCGAATGTCCGGAGCTAGTAGCTAAAAAATAATTTTAGAAAAGATTAGCTGGTAAAAAAAAAAACATAATTAGGAAACACAATCTAAAATATTAAGTGTGTCTTCTCATATAAAGAACAAAGAATAATAAGAAATGAGCTATATACTTATTTCACTAAAAAATGAACATTTTTCTTTCCTTTTAACTATACCAACATATCTAGTTTTTAAAACAGCACAAAAATTCATATTTAGAGTCCTCTTAGGAGTATCTTACACAGAACAAGAAAAAATGTAAAAGTCTTCAATTTTGTAATTTAAAAATCATGTCAAAAAATAATGTCAAAGACGATTCCTTAGCCAGGTGCAGTGGCTCACACCTAAGTTTCAGGAGGCTGAAGCAAGACGGTTACTTGAGCCCTGAATTAAAGGCCAGACTGAGCAATATAACAAGATCTTATCTCTCAAAAAAGAAAAATAATTAATAATAATAAAATCCCAAATCTATACATGGTGTATAAAGTGGTTAGGAGCTATAAGAATATAGATTTATTTCCATTTCTTAGAAAAGACACATTGCTTCCTCTTCACTACTTGAAGATTATAGATTTTGAGCATAAAACTGCTAGGCAAACAATGCACAAAATATAAATACACATAGATAGAGATGTAAAATGATACAGAAAGAGTAAAGACAGTCCCCAACATAGGACAGCAAAATTATTAGAAAACTCTAATAATTTTCTCTTCATCATTTTCTGGTTTTCAACAGACATTTGTATTGTTTTAAATATTAAGAAGTTTTGAAAAGTATCATTATTTCACATTACTGAACAAAGCTGTGAGCCAAATGCAGCTTTAGAATCAAGAGATACAGGCTGGGGATATAGCTCAGTGGAATAAGCACTTGCCTAGCAAGTGCAGGGTCCTGAGTTCGATCCCCAGTACCGCAAAAAAAAAAAAAAAAGAATTAAGAGATACAGACTGGTCTTCAAGGATCATATGATTCTGGTAACCTCAAAACAGACCAACAAAACCCCAGTAGCACCACCTTTATGATACAAAAATACAAACAAGACAGCACAATAAAAAATCATTTACCATTTCCAGGAGATATGGATGGTGTGTTCTTGGTTCAAATAATGTTTCATAGCTGTGAAAATCTTTTTTCCTCTTAGGGTTTGTCTTTTTAAAACCTTTTTGTTGGTTTTCACACTTGGCTCCTGAGAAATTTCTAACAGTTGCATTAACATCTTGTCTTGGACTCTTAGGAGCAGTGCTGTTTATCTGGTTTTCTGCCAGAACAACCTCGTTTTCTGCCAGAACGTCTGCTTCAGTCTTGATGGGAGTTTCTAAGTGTAATAAAAAACAAACAAAAACTTTGAGAAATATCAGAAAGAGCCACAATAATCCTCACAACCATAATACTGGCTACCTAGTAATTTAGAACTATAAATGATTTTGCAATTCTAGTATTTTTCAAATTAGGAGATTGTGCATCCCAGTATTTTTCAACTTGGGAATTACAACTTCCAAGAATTGAGACTACCACAAAGAGCTACGGAAAGCAATTCCAGGGAAGGAAATAATACCAGATGGAACTTGGCGTAACACAAAGGAATGATGGATGAGAGAAACAGGACCCACGTGGATAAACACACAACGTATTTTTCTATTATTTAAAAAGAATTGAGATAATTGACTATTCAAAGCAAAAAAAATTAACAATGAGGTGGAGTTTATAACATCTTTAGAAATTATAAATAACATCTAGTGAAAAACTGCTGAAAAATTCTTTAATTACAGTATATGTACAGTAAATAATATAATTTGAAAGTATGTGTGATGAGTTCCACAATACAAATCCTGGACCAAACAAAACAAAGGGAGACAGCTTACAAATTTATATTTGCACTGCCTTAAAAATACAGATTAACCCCAAAGAAGGCAAAATGAAACAAAAATAGATGAGACAAATAAAAATCAACTGTATCGATAAATAATTCCATGTAAATGACCTAAACACCACACTTAAAAGGCAGAGATGTTGAAAAAAAGAGCAAGATCTGGTAATAAGAAACTGAATTAAAACACAGCAAGTCCTTGCTTTACACAGTTTGAACTAAGGTTAAATCTCAGTTGTCCAGGCACCGCCTCGAGCAGACAGCCTGTCACGAACAGAAGTAAAAGGGTGGGAGAAGACACCAGTACTGCTGGCTGGCAGCCCCCAGGGAGTTTCAGGGGGGCAGGGCTGCTCACTGACAAGACCAAGCCAAGATTATAGGGTTAGAACTTTTGGTCCTCCTCACCCTCACCGACCCCCGGGGAGGAGAGAGAGGGACTGAAGGTTAAACTGATCAGCAGGGGCTAATGGCTAATCAATCGTGCCTATGTCATAGAGTCACCATAAAGCCAAAGGACACAGCATCGCATATGTGGAGGGTGGTGGGACCAGACGATACAGAAGTTCTGCGCTCTTTCCCTATACTCTGCCCTGCCGGGGATACAGCTCAGCAGGGCAGCACCTGCCCGGCAATTTTACAAGGTCATGAGTTTGATGCCTGGTATGAAAAAGAAAAAGCTCCCTATCCTATACTTTGCCCCATCAATCTCTTCACCTAGTGCTCACTGATATTATTTGTAATATGCTTTATAATAAAACAATAAATGTAAGTGATTGCTGCTGTGAGATCTATGAGCTGCTTTAGCAAATCAATCAAATACAAGGAGGAAGGTAGTTGGAATGAGCTAAGCATCAGATACTAACGTAGTATTCATCAATTCAATACAATTTAAATACTGTCGTTCAGTTCAAACTAAAGTTATTTTTCAGTTTGTAGCCTTGAATTAGTTTTTAGTTTGAGGTTTCCTCATCATTGCTGAACCACCGCTTTAGGGAGCTACGAGACACAGGACAGACAGCAGAGCAACCCATTTGGAAATACTTCTCACCAGAAGTTTCTTCCTCATTCAAGAAATAAAGATTCTGACAGCCCTAGATCTGAATATAACCTTTTCCTTTGCTTCAGTAATGAGGGACCTTTCTCCTTCTTCATCCCATCCAAGAGGCCAGAATACTTAAAGGCTAGTGATTTGCCACTGACCAAATGGCTTAATAAAGCTGACCTCAAACTATATATAATAATGTTCAAAAATTATTAGAAGTTAATTACTAAAGCTTAAAAGTCAGTACTAAGTAATTAATAGTAAGAATTAATAAGAAATCATTTAGTCTTGGGTAGTAGTTTTAAGGCTACATAAGTCTTAAAATGATTTTTAAGATCTAGGGACTACAAAGCAAGGACTTTCTGCTCAATGCAGAGAATTTTAAATAATTAGTCAAAATGAATTCACACAAAATCAAATACGTATTTTATTAGATAATGCCCTGTTGCCTGCTGCATCACTAGTCAGGAAATAGAAAACGCAACCCCAGAAAAGGCCATAGGGAAAGCAGCACAATTAACTTCTTCAGATAAAGTTCCAAGTCCCCTCACCAGGCTGTAACCAGCACGGCAAACTCATGCTCTCTAAGCTTAAGCTTCTATTACATGAAGGCATGAACCTCAGAGATCTGTTCTGCTTTCCTCGCCTTCTTCCAATTTCAAATACGGTGGCAGCCTCAAAATGAAGACAGGAACATAAAAAGTATAAATGTTTCATTATAAGGAGAGAAGGAAGCCTTAGTTCAACTTGTTTTTGTGGGATCCAAAATCTGCTGATGGTTTTCTTTTTATCATTTGTTATAAAATATAGCTGATAGGTAGGAAATGTAATATGTGTTGAAAGAGTAACTCCTTCTTATCAGTATATGAGAAACAAGAGTAAGAAATAAATATGTTTTTCTTAAAATTAAAAAAAAAACAAGGTAACCATCTGTTAAGGAATACTCTGAGAAAGTCAAAGTAGCTTATATTTCAAAATTCAAGTAGCTTTCAACAAGCTACTAGAATAAGCCACAGCCCATTAAAAACAAGAAAAACTCTACAGATATAAACTTCATATTACATATTATGAAGCCCCAGTTAACATCCTCCAACTATACAAATATTACTTCTAGCCTAAGTCAACATTCAAGTATTGCCTCCGTCTAATTACATTCAAATCTTCTCTTCATTCCATATAAATATTTTCAGACACTGTAGTCTTATTCTTAGTAGAGCTCCTACTCTGATTAACATTCTTCTGATACACATATACAGGAATTTTCCTACGGCCAGTAAAACCTAAACAAAATTATCACACAGATCTAGGCTTCCATAACCATAGGACACAGGTTAGTCACTAAATATATGCTACACTCTTGATATGTGCCTTGGATTAAAATTTGTCATATGCATCAGATCAGTAGCCTATGTAATAGCTCTTGCAGGTGGCCCTAACCCCACAGTAAGGTCCTATGGGTTATCTTCTGCGCCAACATCTTTAAAGGTAAGACACGCATCCTGACCATCTTTGACTTCTGAGGAAGATTCTTTTTTTTTGTCTTTTTGAGACAGGGTCTCGCTATGCAGTTCAGGCTGGCCTTGAGCTCACTTTGTAGCCCAGGCTGGTCTTGAACTCACAGTGATTCTCCTGCCTCAGCCTCCCAAGTGCTGGGATTATAGGCGTACGCACCCATGCCCGGCCTGAGGAAGATTCTTAAGGATTTCTTTCTTCCAATCTCTAAAACACAAAGGTTAATGCAACCACAAATATAGAGTTGCTGTATCTTCCAAATGAGATAATTTATGTAAATGTGCTCCATAAAGAACAATTTTATATGCATTTAAAAAATTTATCATTCGTTTTGTCATAAAGTATCTCTCTTCACCCAGTAACAGTGTTACAAATATGCTATAATAAAGGTTCTTAAGAGCAGAGAATAAATTAAACATGTTTTTGCTATTTCTTTTAGAATTTTCCTTCATTCCCTAAGTGAGCATTTTCTCTCCTCCTTTCTATCCTTCAATTGTATTACTGTCGCCTTTTGCTCCCAGAGGAGCATATGCATTTCTCTATTATCCCAGCTTTCCTTGATCCCATGCTAACTTTACCTCTGAATCAAATGAAAAAGGAATTTGAAACTCAAATAAAGAACATGCATCCTGGATGACATGAGTATACAATATACAATAAAGGCTAAAGTAACAAAATAAAGCACACCTCTGCACCAGCAGCAGCCACGACTCACCTTCTGGCTCACTCTCTGACCCCGACAGACTGCCGTAGCTGCTCATTAGTGAGCACAAGGCTGGAGTCACTTCCTTGGGTATGACTGACTGTTGTGATTTCTCTTCCTTATCAGAGTCTAAAATAGAAGAACAGATTCAAACAGTATACCTCAAAACATCTACCACCACAATTTTTAAAAGGTGACCATCTTCCACTCTATTGTGTTACTATTTGATTATTTTCTTAGTTTTCCCTAAAAACTAATTTCAGGAGGCATGAAAAATTTCTCCTTGGTTTAAGTCTCAAGAAAAGAATCTATTTACTCCAGAGGATACAGACAAATGGAAACTGCACAGCTCACCATTAACTTACCATGCCTTCTGTACGGGGTAGGGGACATGGGCCTTGCTAAGTTAATTACAGTCTTTGCTAATAATGTACAGGTAGTGGGGAGGCCAAAAAATTTATTTAACTTTACTGGATTAGGACCATCAACTCTGAAAATCAGATTTAGGAATGAATAAAATGTAAAAATTCACACTCCTTTTGTTGTTTGTAAGACTGATTTTCAGGACCAATAGTATTTAAACCATCTTATAGACTTAGTCAGTGAGCTCATCCAAAGATGTTATGACTTAGAACTTCTAAGACTTCAGTCAGCAGGCCAACCACGGGAACGCAGCAGGCATGAGGGCGCCTGCCTGTGTGTTTGGTCAGAGCACAGCAAGCCGAGCGCTAGCCCCAGGACACTACCTGTTACATTCATTCTGGCAGCTCTGGAAACCCATGAACTCTATTATAGGTAACTCATAAAAATAAAGCCCGATTGAAGACAACGTAAGTAACCTATGTAATGAAACAATTCAACCCACAACTAATATAAAATGTTTCAAAACTGCATATTTAGAGTTCACCCCACCATCCAGAGGAAACTCAAAACACTCTGCAAGGAAATAGGCATACCCTTTCAGGACTTGACTCAGCACTTACTGCCAGATGAAGACAACATACCCTCTGTCCTCCCACCTACCCGGGACCACACCTTCTAAACCTATTCTTTGCTCCTTTTAAGCCACATTATTATTACCTTTTCTTCTGGATAAATAAAAGAAAAATATGCAATTTATATATATAAATCATGAGTAGATTAGGCACTAATTTACCACTGTGTTAGAATGAAGGCTGTTACAGTAGTGTTTCCCTGTAAGGCCTACAGAAATGTACCAAGTACATCATTTAATCCCTATAAATCACCCTGCGACTTTTCACTACTCACTACAGGCAGGGAAACCAAAGCCTGACGGTTGGGTCACGCTTAAGTCCCGCCTACACGACTCCAAATCCCAGTTCTGTTCTCACTCTGTCTCTCTGTCTCTGTGTGTGCGTGTTACTGGGGGCTCACATACGCTAGGCAAGTGCTATACTGAGTTATATCCCAGCTCTTTTAATTTTGAAACAAAATTAAATCGCCCAGGCTGGCTTCGAATTTGTCATCATCCTGTCTTAGCCTCCTACGTCGTAGCCAGGATAACAACTGTGTGCCAGTCACCACACCAGGCTCCACATCCCAATTCTTAACCAGTGAGCTAGAATGCTTTCCTATATAGTCTTTTTTGGATGCACCCACTTTATCAAAATGTACTGTTAGCCAATAGTAATGTTAGTAACGTCTTCTTCCAATAATAGCTCCATTTCTTTTGCTCTTTCACAGCAAAATCCCAAACAGCTACTTGATAAAATTCAGCAGAGAAATCATGTGGGCCTTAAATTTTCTTCAGCTGTCTGACCCACTCCAGAATCGAATCTGTTTTTTCAGGCCCATGTGAAACTTCCAAGTTTACCCGGGTCCTCTGTTGCCAAACCTGAAAGTCACTTCTTGGTTCTTCTACTTAACTCAGCAACACCTAATGGTACTGAATCACGCAGCGCTGGGTAACACACCTTCACGTGGCTCTCTTTTCTCCATCTCCCTACTAAACCCTCCTCACTGACCAATTCCCACATTTACAAAGTGGGCTTGGACCCAATTCTGAGACCTTTTTCTCTTTCCGCCTTTCATTCCCTAGATGATCTCATATTACCTAAAGTGTGAAAATACTGTCTATGTGCTGGCAAATCACAAATTTATACCTCTAACTTTCAATTTTCTCCGTAGGTCCAGAAAAATCCTAACTGCTCATTGAACATCTCCACCTAGAAGTCAGTTACCTCAAATATGTTGAAAAATAAGTATTTTATTTCCACTTGGTACATGCCCTCCAATATGCTTCATCTCAATAAATGCCAACTCTTGCTGGGCGTGGTGGCACATGCCTGCAACCCCAGCACTCGGGAGGCTGAGACAGGAGGATCATTGCAAGTTCGAGGCCAGCCTGGGCTACAAAGTGAGCTCAAAGCCAGCCTGAACGGCATGGCGAGACCCTGTCTCAAAAAGACAAAAAAAAAAAAAAAAAGCCAACTCTTTCATCTTGAGGATAGCTAGGATAATTGTACTACAAGTATCTGTTGGTTTATTGAGAGAAATTGCTAAGTGTTAACTGTTTGATCATGCCTGTATCTGGTTGTGCAACCACTTTGAAGATGACATTGTGTACTATAGCAACCATCTTAATATCCTATCACCGTGGTTTGAAATTCTGTATCATTTTTATTGCTCTCCATGCTGTTTTGTTCATGTATTCATTTTTTTAAATGAAAAGCAAAATTTATATGTATATATAAGGATAGCTGGAGTAGGTGTATTGCTGATGTCTGTGGTTTATTGAGAACAGTCAAGGCTTAAAATTTTCTTTTTTCTTGACCAATTTTGCAAGCTTGAATCTGGTAATCAGAATTGACTGATCTGAAAACAACAATATGAAGTTAAAAAACCATGATTGAACTCCTACCATCTTGTATGGTGAAGCTCTGCATCATTTCCAATGTTTTATTTTTTTATTTATTTTTTACTTGTTACTGTCTTTGATTGTTTGATCAATCTTACCTGCTTATGTCTAATGGACTGAGCAACTTTGTTGAAGATAACAGGATGTAATATAGCAACCATTATAAATTTCTATCATTTTGTTTTGAAGTCATGTATTTTTGTTGTTTTTGCGTTGTTTTGATTTTGCCTTCGTTGTTTTGTCAGTTTTTTAATTTTTAAAATAAAAAAAATTTTTTAAAGGATTAAGCCAAAATTCTAGCAATCATCCATGACTCATTTCTTTCTCTCTTATACCATATCCAACAATTCGGTGACTGCTGTGAACTCCATTTTGAAAATATATTCAAAATCAGACTCCTTCTCACCAATTCCACTACAACTCTAAGGTAACAGTTTTGACAATTCTAACAGCCTCCTAAAAAATACCCTTTTAGGATCCTGCCTTCTCATTTACAGTATGTTCTACCCAAGCATAAAGCGAGAACAATACCTCTCTGTTCAATTTGAGTAAAATCTTAAGACCTACCACGGCCTACACAGCTTACCTGAGTTGAACTCCACGAGTAAGAACCCCCACAGCTTTCTTCCTAGATCATGTCACTCCAGCCCGCCATTCCCTGCTCACTCAGGCTCCTCTCCAGGGGTGCTTGCACTGCAGCTCTCTCTGCTGAGGCTGCCATCCCCTCAGCCCTCACTTCACTCAGATGCCTTCTCCAAGTCAGCTTCAGAGACACCTTCGCTGATAATTTCACATAAAATAGTACAATTCTGTCCCAAAACCCTATTCCATCCTTTCACCTCAGCTTCACAACAAATCTTGCCCCAAATGCTATGCATTTGTTTACTGTATCTCCCACAACCAGAACAGCAGCTACATGACAGAAGGGGTTTGGTTCTGTTCAATGCTGTTCTCCCAGAAACTAGAACAGCACCTAAGTACTCAAAAATATTTGAAGAACAAACTGTTAAATAAATTCCACACCTCTCAAATAACTAGCAGAGAGAAACCTAGATTTTCATGGAGCCAAATAAACCTTTTTCTTTATTATACAACATGATTCATTTTTTATTAAGAAAAAAATCATGCATGTGTATAGGAAAAATACTGGAAGGACACAAAAAGATGTGATCAATGGTCATTTTCATAAGTTAAGAAAGTAGTTTTGCTTTTAAAATTTTGTGCTTTTCAGTTTTTCCCCACATATTGTCTACCACCTTTGTAATTAGAAAGTAATAGAAAACAGAAAATCAGACAGCAAACCGTGGAGAACAGTGCTCCTCATAATGTAATTCACTAAGGGTAACTAGGGCAAGCCCAGTTTGGCCCACACAGCCATTGTTCTTCCGCCCTTTATTTTTAACCTTGTACTTTGAATCAATTTTGGATTTACACAAGTATTACAAAAATACCACAGAATGTCTCCATACACCCTTTACAAGCTCCCCTAATGTAAATCTGCTATATAACCCCAGGACATTTATCCTAACTGGCTGTATTCTACCTGAACTGTGCACTGTTGTCGTTGCGCCAGCTTTTCCCACCAATGTCCTTCTGCCACACCACTTCACATTTAGCTGTCACGAGTCCTTCGGAAAATTCATCCGTAACTCCAATAGGAAGTACCAAAACGCTCTCACAAATGTTAAAATCACATTAGTAACTTTAAAATGTTTTGGGAGGGGATATTTTGAGGTTATGCAAAATCCTCTGTTTTGACTTAATTTATCTCTAAATTTTGCCATCAGGGGATCTTGTCTAAAACAATGATTACTAGGGTGCTCTAATAGTGAATTTCTGTTTTTCTAATTTCTTCTACATGTATTCACTTGAATTTGTCTGTAAGATTCATTCCTCTTCACTCATATTTGTTTATTCAAGTACTTATTTAAATTATGAATATTTACTTTTGGGGTGGCAATTATAATTTATTATTTAGTCTGTGGCTCAAGTTGTTACAACTTTGGTCATTGAAAAATCTGTATAATACCCTTTTGACATGCCAACATTGCTGAGTTTTTTGAGAACTTTTCGGTACTATGGAGTCCTGTAGGCTTATCTTGTATTTTTTCAGTTCTAACCCTATACTTAGCCATTTCTCTAAGAGGTCCTGGCAAACAGTGTTTGGAATCCATGATTTCAGAGCTAGATACACTTGTCACTGGGAAAGCCACAAAGTTCACTACACCTGATCGCTTCCCCAAGGGATAAGAGTTATCAGTTTATAAATATGGACAACTATCCCTCCACACTATTATATTTAAGGGAACCAGCTCTTTGAAAAAGGATATTGTCTTTCTAGTATCATCCAAACATCTACAATGACCAAAAAATAAAAACAAAAACAAAAAACTATTGTATCCCAAAGTCCCTGAGATCTACCCAGCAGTTCTAACACAGGTACTTTTAGATCCTATCTTAGAAAGACAATGACAAAGGCATGGTACTGACTGACAAAATAATATTAAAAAACATTTTACTCACTATTTTCAAAAGCAGCTAAAACACCTCTCTGAACTAAAAATACCAGTATATGGTAGCAATCACAATGAGTAAACAAAATTTGAGAAGTATAAAACACCAACTGAAATAATTTACTGTAAAAAAAATTAGTGACATTTTTCTAGGGTAAACTGTCTCTGTCTTACACACACACACACACACACACACACACACACCATGTTGCTGCTGATCAAAACAAAACCATAATCTAATGCAACGACAAAAAAATTACCATAGGTCTCTTGTTCATTTTCAGCATTATATTAATACTAGGTTGCTTTTATTTTTTTGAAGCATTATTAGTTATAAAGAACCTGAGGAAGAACAAAGCTGCAGGGATGTGCAGGGTGAGGCCCAGGAAGGGGGACGGGGCGTCCACACCCTCTCTGGGATCACCGTCCTTCAGGAGCCTTCATGTTCCACCCTCTGGAAGATCTCCAAACGCTGTCCTTTGGATCTTTATGGAAGCTTTGCTACGCAGGCACAGGTGATTAATTCCTGGGCACAGCTGATCAATTTAAGCTTCAGCACTCCCTCCACCCCCGGAAGCTGGGGTGGTGCTGAGACTCAGCCCGCTGACCCTGTTTCGGTGTTTTGAGTGCTTAGCCCATATTCGCTAGTTCCTCTCCTCCACCCCCAGGATCTTGCCAGATGTTTATATTCCAGACTAACGTTCTCAGCTCTGAGGTAAAAAAGAGACACGTTCCTGTCCTTGGCCCTCACTGTAGATAAGGGACACATCTAAACCATTATGATTTGGTTTAAAACATAAATTATTTAAAATCTTTCACTCAGGGTTGGGAATATAGCTCAGTGGTGCAGTGCCTGCCTAGCCAGCATGAGGCCCTGAGTTCTATTCCTGGTACCAAAAAAAAAAAAAAAGAAAACAGAACAAAAAATGAAACTTCTCATTCAACTGCTCCTGGAAATCCAACTGAATGCTTTCTATTAATGAGGATAAGTGGGATCTACCACTATTTCTCATGTTTAAAGTGTCTTTTGAGGACTTAGATACAAATCTAAACAGAAGTTATGATCTTTTAGTTCTTGTTTTACTAGATTGGCATATACTGAAACACTTCTTTTAAACAAAATGAAACAAACAAAACAAAACAGGCTGGGGATGTAACTCAGTGCCTAACGTGTATGAGGTCCGGGGTTTGACTCCGCAAACAAAACACAAAACAGAATTGACCATGTATCAAACCTAAGTTGCCAAAACAAAAGCAACAAAAACTGTTCAATATTACAGTTCTTCAAATGTTCATTTAAGGGAAAAAAAAAAAATCACACAAAGTAAAGGATATCATTTTTAAGTTTGTTCCCTACCAATGGAAATGAAGTCTTTACATTTGTGTCCTTACATTTGTGTTTTAAGTATGTGCTTTAAAAACATGGAAGCTTATATTTGGAGTAGAGATATTTTTTCATTAAGGTAATAGTACCTATGTAAAAAGGCTATTAGGAAGAAATCAATTAACACATATAAATGGAACACAGTAATACCTTACTCAGTACGTGTTAGTTGGTGTTAAGATGGTTTAGTAGTATTACTATCCTGTTAGATGTTATTGGCGTGTGGGGCCAACAGTCCTCCACTCTACCAGCTGAGCTATCGAAGGGTGCCTGTTAGATGTTATTGTGTTAGTATACGTAACCCTTCCCTTATGCCAAGATTCTTCTCTATTCTAATTTACTCAATGAATTAGTTACCAATCCCATTTCTTGCCATCTGTTCAATAACTTGCCATGTGATTATCATGGAAGCAACTGTCACCTAAATTGAACAGAGATTAAAATCCTCTAAGAATCTTTGGGTATTCCTAAGTGGTATGAAGCACATATTCTTAGGTAAAAGCCTCAGAATGGTACTGGAAGTATTTATATACACATTTTCATTTTCAGAAGAGAAAATGGAGTTTCAGAGGCTGAAAGATACCAGTATATGTATGACAGCAGTATTTTGATGGTTTCATTTTTGCCTTAAAAATCAGAGTAAATTTGTCCTATAAATCTAAAAGGAATTCCACAATAAACTATAAACATATATAAATATATTCTATCCTTCGAGGAAGAATACTATTATGCAAACACAATGAAAGCCATTTGCCCAAAGAGTTCATGCTTATGCTCAGTAGTACAAACAATACTGGCTTCCACAGAATTACTGCTTTCCAGGTATGGGGGAAATACAAGAAATCAAACAAATGTGTATTTCCAGCAAATCAAAAAAAAATTGTAAGAAAATTTCCAAGATTACACTGTACTTTGAGAATTATCCAACAATATAATCTTTCTTCCGTAGCCTGCCTGGCCCAAGCATCCATCCCTAAGACTCAGAAAAGATGTTGTAAAGTAATGTTTTTGATAAGACACTTCTCTTAAAAACAAAAATGAAAGCATAACTATACTTCTTTATATTTTTATGTATTTGCCTTTTAAGCTTTTCACAAACAAGGCTATGCATAGTCAACTTCAGCGTTGCCATGTACACATCTATAAACATAGAATTTTCTTACTTAGCTTACCAGAATCAGTGTTTATCAAAACACCAAGAGGATCTGCATTTCCCTCAGGTGGACCTTCACTCTTGGAAGCACAGAAGTGATTGCCTGATTTACTGACTGGTCTCTGTTCAACACCATCATTTTTCCACTTGTGAAGCCTGCTAGGATTTCTGATCTTTGCCATCTGTGAATGTCTGGACATTCCCTTCATCTTGCTGCAGTAAGAAAATGCAATTTTTAGTACAAAAGACAATGATCTTTCAAGAATAATTTGAAAAAGCTACTGAATGCAAACAAGGTGTTAAATGGATGATTTCTAGTACATTAAAGAGATCAAAATAAATGAAATCCAGTGGTTCCCAAAGGGAGAAAAGCCTATACTAGAAATTTAAAGGGATAACACCTATAAACACCCCATTTTATTTATCTTAACTGCACATTTCCACCCATATTTTCAGTCTGAGCTATTTTGCGCCATCATCACAGATCAACTTAACTGACAATGTCAGTTTTCATTCCTACTATACATAAAAATGTTTTTACAGCTTGTAAATTCATTTTGTCTATTCATATCTAACATTTCTAAAGCATTTACAAATACGCGGTATACCTTGTTTGACCTTCATTATAACTCTTTGAAAAAAAGAGTAGACAGGTACTACTCTTTCTACTTTATAGGAAGATCACTTTAGCATGATTCTACAGTAGCTCCAATTAAGTGCCCTCTCAAACAACGGAAACTACTTCTTTTACAAAGAAAACAAGTAGTTATGTGAGCATCTTCTAATTCAAACTTGGGAAGGGGTGAAAACAGACCATTTTTAAAAAAAGGTTCATTTATACATTCTCAGTAAACGATAATACAAAACATCTTTGTGAGTGAGTTTTATCAAAGATATGCATCCTTTTCCAATTTTCCATTTACTGGGCAAAATTCATTTTTTTATTAATAATGAAGGCCATGGTTAAGAGTATAGAGTTAGAAATCTGGGTCCAAATATCTATTTTGCCACTTACTAGCTGTGTCCCTTAGAAAAATCAATATCCCTGGCACTGTTTACTCCCTCACTGGTACAAGAGACACTGAACTAAAATAGAATTTTCCAGATAACATGCTAGACTAACATATATAATTTTTATCTGCAACCGAGAGGCTCATAGTCCTTTTAGAATCCTTATAAAAATCTCAATCCAAAAAAATCATTTTCCCAAAAGCCTAAATTATCACAACCAATCTCCAAATATCCATCCATAGATGTGAAGCTCAGAACTCAACCACATTACTACAAGCAAATCAGGTACAATTTTTGCCTCTGGCCCACTAGCCCCATGAGGGAGAATGAAAAGATGCCCTTTCCTTGGGCTCCCCCTCACAGACATCTTCCCTGCGTCCCGTTCCTATGGCATTTGACCCCAGCTGGCTTTTGAAAAGTCATCTTTAAGGTATTCATTGGTATGCACTGAGTAAAGATGAGCCTTAGCAGTGATATTAACAAGGCTTCACTGAGAAAGTAGTATGTCTGCGAGGGAGCAATTGTCACATCATTGCTTGACAATCATTTGAAAGGAAAAATTTATGTAAGTAACAGAAAAGGTATTATGTTAAATGGAGAGATTAAGGAATAATTGTAAGTAAAAGGTTAATGGAGAGAAAAAGTTTTAAAAAACCTCACACCCGCCAGAACAGGAAAGGAATAAAAACCAAACAAAACAAATTCAAAAATGTAGGAAAAAGATACATGAAAATCCAAGTAAATTAGTAACTGCATTAAATATAAAAGAAGCACTATGTAAAGACAAAGATTTTTAAGTCTGGATTTTGTATTTTAAAGACTGAACTATGTATTATGTAATAGGTACACTTCAAATATATACACACTAAATGTTTTTAAGGAGAACTGGATGCCAAAAACACTATCGTTTCTCCACTAAATTGTAACACAACCTTTATTAACATAAATCTTTTGCTCGTAGACTTCACTTTGTTCTCTTTTCTCATGTACCCTTCACCAATGCCGATCTTCGTTACTTTCTCTTGGCCATTCTAGACCCTTTGTACTTCCTTATCATTTTCAAGCTTACCAGTCTCCAAAAACAAAGGTTAAAAATCTTGCTATAATTTTGCCTGTGATCACTCTGGAGAAGAATTAACATAATTATACTATCTTTAGCCCATGAATATTACATATCCCTTCATTTACTTAGGCTTTTAATTTTTCTGAAGAATGTTTTACAGTTTTACAGCAGAGCTCTTACAAATTTTTTGTTAGCTTTATTCGTAGGTATTTGGTATTTTTTGATAATATGTACATTTTTTAAATGTTAATCTATAGTTATGTTACTACTTCATAAAAATGATTTTTAAAATATTGATGATATACATATTTGGCTATATTAATTTATAAATGCAGTAATAGTGGACATCCATATTTTATTCCCATTGTCACAGGCAAAGTTATCAGTATTTATCCAGGTGTGGTGGTGCATGCCTGTAACCCCAGCACTTGGGAAGCTGAGGCAGGAGGATCATTGTAAGTTCAAGGCCAGCCTGGGCTACAAAGTGAGCTCAAGACCAGCCTAAACTGCATAGTGAGATCCTGTCTCAAAAACACCAAAAAACCAAAACAAAACAAAAAAACCACAAAAAACAAAAACAAATGTCATGAATGCATGTTAGACTTTGTCGAAAGCTTTTTCTGCATCTACTGAGATGATCATACAGTTTTTGCCTTTGGCTTTATTGATAGGGTATATAACATTAATTGATTTGCGAACATTGAATCATCCCTGCATTCCTGGAATGAATCTGACTTGGTCATGGTGTATGATCTTCTTGATGATTTGGGGCATTCTATTTGCTAGTATTTTATTGAGCATTTTTGCATCTATATTCACTAGGGAGATTGGTCTTGGTTGGGTCTTTCTCTGGATTTGGTATCAGTATAATACTTGTCCATCTAGAAATGAGTTAGAGAGAATTGCTTCCTTTTCAATTTCATTGAAGAATTTGAGGAATGTTGGTATTAAGTCTTCTCTGAATTTCTTGCAAAATTCTGCTGTGAATCCATCAGAGCCTTGGCTATTTTTTTGTCAGTAAGTGTTTAAAAGTATTTTCAATTTCATTAATTGATATTGGGTTGTTCAGGATTTTTATATCTTCTTTACTCAACCTTCGTAATTCATACCTATCTAGGAATCTGTCCATTTCTTCTGAGTTTTCCATCCTATGGGAATAAAGATTTTCAAAATAGGTATTAATGATCTTCTGAATTTCTGTAGAATCTATAGTAATTTCATCCTTTTCATTCCTTATTGCATGAATTTGAGTTCTTTCCTTTCTTTTTTTGATAAGGTTGGCTAGGGGTTTATCAATTTTATTTATTCTTTCAAAGAACCAACTCTTTGATTCATTTATTTTTTGTAGAGCTTTCTTCATCTTAACTGCATTAACTTCTGCCCTGATCTTTATAATCTCCTCCCTTCTTTGGGCTCGACTTGTTCTTTTTCTAAGTTTGAGGTACAGCATTAAGTTATTTATTTGTTCTCCTTCTGTTTTCCTTGTGTGAGTTCACCACTATAAATTTCCCTCTGAGGACTGCTTTCATTGCATCTCACAGAGTCCGGGAAGTTGTATCTCCATTTTCATTTGTTTGTAGATATTTTTTAAATTTCTTCTTTAATTTCTTCTGTGACCCATTGGTTGTTCAGGAGGTTGCTGTTTAATTTCCAAGTGTTTATGAAGGTTTTGGAGTTCTTTTGTCATTAACTTCCAATTGCATGCACTGTAGTAAGATAAATATGCATGGGATAATTGCAATTCTTTTGCATTTAGGTAGGTATGTTCTGTGGGCTAGAATGTGGTCTATTTTAGAGAAAGTCCAAAGTGCAGCTTAGAAAAATGTGTATTCTTATGTTGTGGAGTGGAACACTCTGTATACATCTACTAAGTCCATTTGTTCGCAGCTTTGGTTCAAATCTGTTATTTATTTGCTTATTTCTTGTCCAGTTGACCTATCTCTTTGTGTTAAAGGGGTGATGAGGTACCTTATTATAATAGTGTTATTAATTATGTGGGTTTTCAGGTTTGTTAAGATTTGCCTTATGTAGTTTGGTGCTCCGATATTTGGTGCATACATGTTTAGGATTGTTGTATCATCCTCTTGCAGTTTTCCCCTAACAAGTATGTAGTGACCTTCTTTATTTCTTTTGATGTTTTTGGTTTGAAGTTTACATTGTCTGTAAACATAATAGCAACTCCTGCTTTTTTCTGGGTTACTGTCTGCAAACATAATAGCTACTCCTGCTTTTTTCTGGGTTACTGTTGCACAGAGGATTGTCTTCCATCCTTTGACTTTCAGTCTATGGATTTCCTTTTGAGTAAAATGTATTTTCTGTATGCAGCATATCATTGGATTTTGTTTCTTAATGCATTCTGCCAGTCTGACTCTTTTGACTGGTGAATTGAGGCCATTTACATTTATGGTTATAATCAATATGTATTGGCTTATCACTGTCATGTTACTTGCTGTTGGTTTCTTACTTTTTCTGTTTACTTGCTTGGTCTTCTTGAGGGTTCCTTTCTATTGTTCTTGAAATTGCATTCATTTTCTTCTCTGTCTAGAATGTCTTTTAGTACTTTTTGTAAGGATAGTTTGGCATTCATGAAGCTCTTCAGTTGCTCTTTGTAATGGAAACATTTTATTTCCCCATTAAACTTGGAGGATAGTTTGGCAGGGTACATCATTCTTGGTTGGAAGCTGATAAAAACGCTACAGAAAATAGGAATAGATGGTCTTTACCTCAACCTGATAAAAGCCATCTATGACAAACCAACAGCCAGCATCACACTAAACAGACAAAACTGAAAGCTTTTACTTTAAAATCAAGAACAAGACAAGGATGTCCACTGTCACCACTCTTGTTCAACATAGTTCTGCAAGCACTAACCAGAGCAATTAGACAAGAGAGAGAAGTAAAAATAATAAGGATAGGAAAGAAAGACATAAAATGATCACTATTTGGAGATGACATGACATTTTACATGGAAGACACCAAAAACTCCACAAGAAGATTCCTTCAATTAATTGACAAATTCGGCCGTGTAGCTGGATACAAAGTCAATACCCCAAAATCAATAACATTCCTATACACAAACAACAAACAGACTGAGAGAGAAATTAAGGAAACCATACCTTTCACAATAGCATTCAAGAAATCGAAATATTTAGGAATCAATCTAACAAAAGAAGTAAAAGATCTATTCAATGAAAACTATAATACTCTGAAAAAAAGAGATCAAAGAGGATTTCAATAAACGGAAAACTACTCCTTGGTCATGGATAGGAAGAACCAACACTGTGAAAATGACCATACTACCAAAATTGTACAGATTCAATTGAATTCCCATTAAACTACCATTAGCATACCTCACAGATCTAGAGAAAACATTCCTTAAATTCATCTGGAACCAGAAGAAACCCAGAATAGCAAAAGCAATCCTGGGAAACAAGGACAAGTCAGGTGGAATTACAATCCCTGACCTGAAATTATACTACAAAGCGAATGTAATAAAATCAACATGGTACTGGCTAAAAAACAGACCAGAAGATCAATCGATTAGACTGGAAGACACAGACAGAACCACAAATACACTTAGCCACCTAATCTTTGATAAATGGGCCAAACAAACTCACTGGAAGAATGATAGCCTCTTTAAAAAATGATGCTGGAAAAACTGGTTTGCCACCTGCCAAAGACTGAAAAGAGACCCAAGTCTATTACCATGCACCAAATTCAATTTAAAATGGGTCACAGGTCTCAATATTAAAATAGAAACACTAAATCTATTGGAAGAGCAAGTAGGGCAAGTAGGTAAAAACCTTGAAGACACAGGGGTAGGCAGAGAGTTCACAAATGAAAACCAAACTGCCTGAGAAATACTTCAAAGAATCAACAACTGGGATCTCATCCTACTGAAACGTTTCTGCACTTCTAAAGAAATCACCAGCTGAGTAAAAAGAAAACCTACAAATTGGGAAAAAACTTTAGCTGACTGTCCCTCGGACAAAGGTCTTCTATCTAGAACATATAAAGAATTAAAAATCATCAGCGCCTCCAAATTCAAAGACCCAGGCCAAAAATGGGCAGCTAAAATGAATACACACTTCTCAGATAAAGAAATATAAATGGCAAATAAATACATGAAAAAATGTTCAACATCATTAGCCATTCAAGAAATGCAAATTAAAACAACATTGAGATTTCACCTCATCCCAGTAAGAACGGCTAACATTAAGAAATCAACCAATAACAAATGCTGGTGAGGCTGTGGAGAAACAGGAACTCTTCTCCACTGCTGGTGAGAACGCAGACTGGTGAAATCACTGTGGAAATCAGTTTGGAGATTCCTCAGCAAACTAGGCCTAGAGGTCCCATTCAACTCAGCTATTCCCCTTCTGAGTATTTTCCCAGAAGATCTAAAAACAGCACATCACAGCGATATACGTGCACCCATGTTCATAGCGGTGCAATTTGTAATTGTTAAATTGCGGAAGCAACCCAAACATCCATCCACTGAGGATTGGATAAAAAAATTGTGGTACTTTTATATAATGGAATATTACTCAGCTATAAAGATAAACTTGAGGCTTTTATAGGTAAATGGTCACAACTAGAGATCATACTCATCAGACCTGCATGTGTAAGCAACCTATTGTCTCACTAGTGTAAGAATCTGACAGAGTGAATAAAAACTAGGAGGTATAATAGACATTGTGAAATGAAAGGAAAATGCTCAAAAGTAAAGGGCAACTGGGGTGTGGGAAAACAGAAGGGAAAAGAAGGGGAAATCATGTATGTATGTATGTATGTATATACAGGATAGCTTAACAGTGGTACTACTGTCTTCTATTGCTTTACTGAAAGGAATAGTTAATGATTAATCGATATGTTTGATCGATATTGCATGTCTGTATTTCTTTTCCTGAGAAAGCAGTTTGAAGATATGTATAGTAATACAACAACCATTGTTAATTTCCTACACTTTGTCTGTAACTCTGTGTTGTTTGTATTGTTCTTATGCTATTTTGTAAGTGGATGTCTGTTTGTTAAAAAAAAAAAAGTTATCAGTATTTCACCATTAAGAACAATTTGGGTGTAGGGTATTGATAGATACTTCTAATTAAAGAAAATATTTTCTATTCCTCATATGCTAAGTTTTTTAAGAATACATGTTGAACTTTTATCAGTTTTTCATTACTATAATGTCCTCATGAAATTTTGGTATCAAGATTACATATATTGAATTGTTAAAATGGGGTGCTGAATTGTTTTGTTTTGTGTGGTATTTTGTTTTGTTTCGTTTTTTGAGAAAGGGTCTCACAATGTAGTTCAGGCTGGTCTTGAGCTCACTATGTAGCCCAGACTGGCCTTGGACTTACGTAATACTCCTGTCTGTGGATTATAGGCTTGTACCCCACTTGGCCACTGCTGAGTTTTTGTAAGACTGGTATTTAGTCTATAAATGTTGGAAGAATTTAATAATAAACCCACAGACAATTGAATTTATTAGGATGGTGTTTAATTACTGATTCAATTTTCCTAACTGATAACTATCTATTAGAGAAATTCTAATTTTTAATCTCTTGATTCAGTTTTAGTAATTTGTATTTTCAATGTGTTGCATTAAGGTATTTCTAGTTCTCTTTTTGTTACTGATTTCTGGTTGATTTTCCATTTAGTCAGAATGAACTGTTTTTTGCTACTTCAGTCTTTTAAATGTTATTTATTTTATGATCTTTTTGGTAAAATATGCAGCCCTTAGTTATCCGGTATAGTAATAGTATAAATTAGATTTTTTGCGTTCAAGTCTCCTCTTCACAAAATCTCTCTAACATTATATATTATTTTATAATAGTTGCAGAAAAACATATCTTAAAATCTTTAACTCTTGGGGCTAGGGATATAGCTCAATGGAGTAAGCACCTGCCTGGCAAGCACAAGGTCCTGAGTTTGATCCCCGGTACCACAAAAAAAAAAAAAAAAAATCTTTACCTCTCAATTTACCTAGCTCTCCTTTGAGACAGTCAGTAACTTTGTTTTTTACAGTTATGTTATTTGACACATACAGATATAAGATTATTATGTTTTCTCGTTGCAGTGACCCTTTTAACATTATAAAATATCCCTACTTATCTCTAATATGTCTGTCTAAATATAGTATAAGTAAATCTCACAAAATTATTTTGAACTACAGAAATCACATATGCAAGAATATATACTATATTATGTCATTTATAGAAAGTCCCGAGAACAGGCAAAAGAAATCTATGATAGAAACCTGAAAACAGGTTACCTTTGCAGGGAGGCCCTGAATGGGAAGGCTTATAAAAAGCTTTGTGGGGTAAAGATAGTCTGTATATTAATCTGTGCAGAAGTTATACAAATGTGTACAAGTGCTCATGAACATGTACATATTATGTAAAACATCAAGTTTTACTAAAATTAGTATATTTAATTAAATTACAATGTCAATATAATTTCATTTTTTAAAATTCTGAAAAAATTCAATCAAAGTGAAAGTAGAAGAAAGAGTATCTCATATATTAATGGTAGGAAAGCAAATTGGCTCAGTTTCTAGGATAGATACTTAACAGCATCTAGTAAAACTACAAATTCACATACTGTTTGACTCAGCAAAACCATTTCTAGGAATCTATCCACAGAAATACCTGTGTAAAATATTTTTATGTACAAGGGCAATAATGGCAACTTTTTATTAGTAAAAGATTTATAAGAACATAAATATCTGTCTAAATAAATAAATATCTGTCAATAGGAAATTGGTAAAAACAAAAACATTGTGAGACACCCTTAAGCTTCCTACACATCTTTAAAGGATGAGGTTTGTTATATATTAGTATGGAACAATCTCCAAGTAAAATTGTCAAAATCCAGTAGTGTCCAAAAAAAGAAAACAAATTACTGTAACTATCATATATATGCTGTAGAGACAAAGGTTCTCTGGAAGGATAAAATGGATTGCTCTGGAAAGAGACAAGCTTGGAAAAAGGATTGAAAGGGGCCTCCACCTCCACACGGCTGCGCAAAGAAGCAAAGAAAGCAATTCATCTTGCACATTACTGTCAGATTTGTTCACTTTAAAAACCCAAATCCATGTACGTAACCGGTATTGTAAGATATAGTTACATTTTTAAAAAGGAAACAAGGTGAAAACCAAAGATCTCAGAGTTAGGGTTGCGGCGCCTGTGAGACTGTGGTTTGTGCGCTTCTTTACCCTTGGGAGCACACTCAGTGAGAACGGGCACTACAAGCACAGCAAGGGGGGGGCTGACCCGTACTGCGTGGTCGTCAACACTTCTCCTCTCTTTTCCTTCTCAAGTTTCAACTTTTTCTTCCTTTCAATATTGGCCAGAGTTGGGTAGTTTCTAGAAAATAACAAAAGTTTATTAGAAAAAGACTTCTGAAGTACAAGTGTAAGCAACCAAGCAGGTCCTGAATCTGCAAACTTTTGTTCAATAACTAACAGTAAATCATTAAAAATCTTTCATTGCATCTAGAATTTTTCCGAGAGAGAACACAGGCTATAACAATACTACTCGAAGTATACGCCAGCTGCTGGTCTACAAACCTTGTTACCAGGCTGCAACTACAGCTAATGCTAGAATTTAAATTTAATATACTATATCATATAATGTGCTCAAAGTGATCTAATTTGTCTGTTTAGTATGCATTCCCACAAATACTCTAAGAAAAATTTACATGTATTTCATTACTTATGCAAATATATGCTAAGTATTCAAAAAGTTAGCAAGATGAGGAAGAGCTAGTTCTGGGGGGAAAAAAAACTGGTCTACCAGAAAAGATACAAAAACCACACAAACAGCTACAATATAGGACAAAATCAAGAATATAAAGACTTAGGGAGTGAGGAGGAAAGGTTATATCAAAATGAACAAACTTAGAAAGAATGGGTCATGAAGGAAATTGGTCCTAAATGATGTTAAGACAGCAACCAGAAGAAAAATTTTAAGGTATGTGAAGTACAACAAACAAAGCAAATAAACCAAGACCTCAAAGTGTGAAACACAGGCAGAGAAAAATTTCGTATGAAACATGATATAGTGACAGGCAATTGTACTGGAAAGGGAGACCCGGGTCAAACTGTCCCTTGAGTTGACTAGAATGTTTACATGTAATTCGGCAGGTTGGGGGAAGCCACAGAGAGTTTAGAATAGGGAGAGATATGTACAAGGCCTTGATCAGATTAAATCTGACAGCAGAGTGTAAGATGAACCGCATCCTCTGCTTCTTGGCACAGCCGTGTGGAGGCAGAGGCCCCAAAATGATGGTGAGAGAGAGAGAGATCCCTGAGGCACAAAACGCCTGAAAGGCGGGTACCACACGGCTCTCACAGAGTCTCAACTTGGACGCTCATCACAGTAAATTTTGAGAAACATTAGCAAATTGTGTTGTCATTTCTAAAACAGTTCTCTACTTTTTTCTTTTTAAACATCTGCATTTCTAACTTGAACAGCCCAGAGAAGAAGCCTATGGGTTTGCCATACCGGGCAGTAGGAATGGAAATGACATTGGGTTAAGTGGTCAAGTACTCAGAAAAAGGCAATAAATTTCAATGACAGGCAAAGCAACACACCCAGCCAAGCAAAATAACCTCCATAAATAAAAGAGGATGAGTGTACAAGCTATAAATAAACGTAAGCGGAAAAGATCAAGGTCACTGGAGATAAAAATCTGACAGCTAGTCAACAACATGTGATTACTTTCAAAAAGTAAACACAGTCTAATGTTAGATAGACTCTGGCACTTACACAAGTGTGAAATCCTTGTCCTCTGATACTCAAAATTGGTCAGAGTGTCTCAGGGCACTCTGTCAGTTGGTTGAAAAGGAACACAGAAAAAAATAAAAATTGGAAAGGACTCAGAAAAGACTCAAAGATGATTAAGAGGGTGAAAAATAAAACCTCTGAAGAAAGATGAAAGGAAGTATTTGCAGTTTCTAAAATAGCATGAAAAGTGACAATAAAATAGTTTTACAGGGAGGATGGTATACAGCTGTTCTCAATCTGAAAACAGAACGTACATGTAGAAGCATAAATGAGGAGGAAAATGCTGACAATTTAAGAAGGGCCCACGGTGCTTAGGCCTGGAATGCAATGCTACTCAACACTCACCACTACCCTCAAATTCACTTGTTCTTCCCACTCTGCTTCTTCCTATTTTTGTTCTGAACATTGAAGACTTTTAACATGATGGGCCACATGTTAAACAGTAATATTTGTTAATTCAGTGTACCATGTACAAATAAGCTAATGTCAAACAAGAGCCTCTCATGGTAAAAAATTCAAATGTGTGACAGCAAATGGATTTTAGGTGAGACATCAGAAGGAATTCTCTAAATATGACATAAAAAGACGGTATGGAAACTTCTCTGGTGGAAACCTTTTCTTCTTTCGGCACCAGGAATCAAACTCAGGACCTTGCACTTACCAGGCAGGCGCTTGTGCCGCTGAGCTATATCCCCAGCCCAGGAACCTTTTCAAACAGCTTTCTTTTTCTAGTAAAGCATTAAGTTCCTAAAAGTGAGGAATCTTCCAACATTCATTCCAAAGATAAAAAATTCTTAATTTTCAGTTCTGAAATCAATCAGATCCTCTTCCAAAATTTATACTACTGTTATTTATGCAAAATTCAGCAACTAAGAATTAGGGAAAATAAAGGTACTAGGAAACAAATTATCGCTCCAAAACAGGAAACAAGAAACACAAGATCTGGCTACATACACAACAACCAGGAAGCCTCACTTCACCAACACACTGAGATGCAACAACACAGAAAAGTAAAGAGCCATGATAAAGAGTGGGGTTCAAGTTCCTACAATGAACCTGAAATGACGAACACTATTGAAAAAAATCATAAATTATGCCTTACATTGTACAATAATATACAGAAAAAAACTTAGTTCAATAACTCCTATTGAAGAGTAGATGTTACAAAGTTAAAAGCTTGTGACAGGGTATTTTCACAGTTGGTTTTTCTGTATTTTTACCTGCTAAAATCCCTTTTCTCCTTGCACTTCTATCCTTCCTCAGCAACACAAGAGGAACTGGCCCTAACATGAACTGCTTTTCTTTGATACCCCTCCCCCCTTCACCTCTTACCTCCTCTTTGGCTCCTGCCTTGTCCGCACCTCAAGTCTCTAGTGACAGACAGCCTTTAACACACACTCCAGGGTCCATCAAGGGGCAAAACGTGTCAACCACTGTCTCAGCACGTGTCACACTGGTCACATTAATTCTCTCCAGCTTTTTCCTTATTCTCAAATTACCGCTTACTTACTGACTTCTAGGCCTATTCTCTATAAAACACTAACCCTCAGCAAAACACAATTGCTTCAACACAAGCTGTACCACTATATTTTATTTAAGTCTTTCTGAACTTCAAAAAGGAGCTAACCATCTCTGCAAAAACTTTGAGCGGACTCAGGATACAAACTAAAAGGCTTTCCAGAGTCACAGGGAGTAAAAAATATTATAAAACTACCCCACCTAGTGGACTCCCAATATGTTGTGGTATATGATCCAGTTTCTAAAAGACATTTTGTAAACAAACCTCTACCACTCATTCTCCCTAATTAAAAGTATACACCACTTGTACCTCACAGGTCAAGATTTAAGAAAGAGTCGCCTATCGGGGGTCATAGTTTTTTGTTTTTTGAGGGGGACTAGGAAAAAGCTGTACAGTTTGTAAACTCAGCAAAGCCCTCTGAGTTTTGCTAATTTGCAAAAAATAAAGACTTAGGAACAAAGACAAAGATGTATCTTAAGAACAATATATAAGGCAATCCTTCATTTTCTTCCATCTTTAAAATTCTTATCTGTGAAATCTTTCAAAAAGTTTCTAACATAGCAACTATCCAAAGACTTTATCTTTCCTGCTTATAAAAGAATAGAGTGGCATCCTGAGAAAGAATGAAATTCTCACAAGGACAATTCAAGCAATGTAGGATTTATTCTTTTTAGAAGTTCAAGTAATAATTTTTAAAAATTGAGGTGGCAAATACATAAAAAGTAAATATATTTTTGTAATGGATTTTTTAAAAACTGGAGAGTGGAGAGAGTAAGCGTTTGCTCTGTTTCTGAGACAGGGTCTCACTGTAATCCAGGCTGGCCTCGAACTCATGGTGACCCTCTTGCCTGAGTGCTGGGATTACGGCGTGCACCATCCTACATGGCAGTGTAAGTACACTTTGGAGAAATCTACCAAATGCACTAAAAGAAGGAAAATATTTCCTATATTTTCTATTAATGAAACATAACATGAAAACTTCAGAACAGGCTAAGGAGCAAGACCCTGGCAAGTAAGATGTGGAAGAACATCAGATAAATTCAGCAAATGTTGAAAGATAATTTTAGAGAACGAGGTAATCAGGCATCATAGACAGAAGTGAACTTTACCCCAATTGTCATCCTAAGCACCATTTTAAGCTCCTCTAAAATTCACTAATCTAAAATGTCGCTTACTGAATAGACCATACGCTCTCCTTTCCCAAAGCCCTTCTGATCGCAATCTTCAGTCTATACTCTAAAAACTAGAGCTAGATACACCTGTCCTACACAACAAGAACCACCAAAAAGTAACATTTGTTCACGTCAATTCTTTATTCAAAACGATAGGGCTGCTTCCAAATTTTACTTATAGTTTTGAAATTCAACAAGCTTTAAACTGTGCCACCAAGCTCAAGGCAAAACAGTGCTAGCTGCATATTTTCCCTTCTTAACAATTTTGCTTGAGGATGCCTCCAATACCACTAATGGTAACCAAGCAACCTTGTAGCCCATAAATCTATATGCAGAATCTCTTGGTTAGAGCTAAAAACAAATCTATTGCTTTCCCAATAAAATTGGGAGACTAGGCTATGTCCCTTTTGCCTCTTTCTTCTTCCTTCCTAGCATATGGGCTTAAGTGAGTATGTAGGACCTTTCTGGTGAGCAAGATGAAAACCAGCTACTGGGCAAGACGGTCTGTGCCCAATGGTACTGTCAAGCAGCAACAGCCGCCCTGCACTTCTTTCACTAGGGAAAAAGCAACGTCTTTGCATTAAACTATGTAGTAAGGCTAGCGTTCCATTGGAGTACAATTCTACCTGATGCAAGCACAACTGCACCCTAGCCATCCCCTTTAATTGGAATGCTCTTCATGCTCAAACAGGCATGTCTTGGTTTAAAAACTCTCCCCTTAGCTATGTACAGTAGTATACACCTGTAATCCCAGCACTCTGGGAGGCCGAGGCAGGAGGATTCCAAGTTCAAATCCCATGTGAGCAAGTTAGCAAAACTGTCTCAAAAATAAAAAAAGAGCTGGGGATATATCTCAGTGACCGAGTAGCCCTGGGTTCAATACCCAATATTGCAAAAAACAAACAAATCACTTTTCCTCCTAATAGTTTCTTTTACATACATATTTACCTTATGACCAGCCAATCCTACTCTCAGATTTTTATCCAGGTCAAATAAAAAACCCATAGTCAAAACAAAATCTGTGAATGTTTATGAAGGTTTTCCAAAGGCTAAATCCTGAAATCAGTGTTTAACTGGGAAATAAACCACGATGCACAATAGAACAGAAAAATACTCAAAAAGAATAAATAAACTAATGCAACACATGGACGAATTTTGAGTCAGACTCAAACAGCTACACACTACATAACTCTACTCATATGATAGTTTCCAGAACTTAGGTCAGTGGCTGCCAGGTAGTAGCTGGGGAATTTCGGGGGAGATGGAAATCGCTCTATCTGTGGTGGCATTTATGTAGCTATACGTTTGTCAGAACCCCACTCCTAAGGGTGAATTATACTATGTGTAAATCATACCTTAGAACAGAGTGGTGGTGATCAAATCTAGAGCTGAGCGAGTGTGCTACCGCTGCACTACATCCCCAGCAGACCTCACCTCTTAGAGGAAGCCCTTGCAAAGACACAAAACAGAACACCGATGGCCCTGCTTTCCAGACTCCGAGTTCTCTTTGACCACACGTTATCCTCCCTTCATAGCTTAACATAAAGGTTTTAACTGCCCATGTTCTCACAGGCACTTCACATTCCCTAGGTCTCTCATTTGAGTGAGTCTTAAAGGCCAAGCACTACTCCTATCTGGTTTTGACGACTTTAGTCAAAAATAGAAAAACCTTGCCTTTTCAAATACAGCTACAATAAACCTAACTCTAATTTTCAAACTAAACTGCTACTGAGAATTTATTCGAAGTTATCACACATTCCAAAGTCGTTAAGATTTCTTAACATGGGAAAATCAAACTAGTATTCTACCAGGGGCTTTCATATAAATACACACTACCTAAGCTAGTTTTTATCTTCAAACAATAACATTCTTCAAGTTTCTTTAGCCAGTAAAATTTTTTTTTCATCACTTGTTGCACAAAACCACAAGGGGGCATAGTTCATATTCACAGACCTGTTTTACAAAACAATGCATTCAAATATAGATGAATTTCGGTCGTCTCGGTAGTCTACCCTACCTGGTGAGAATATGACATCAAAGCCACAACAGTTAAAGCACTATTAATTACACTATTGAATCCAACCAGTTATTAATTAGATCAATATATTTTTGCCCAACTTCTCTAAAAACAATAAAGGTACTATTCAAAACATGACTGAAAAATGCAAGATTCAGCAAGAATTCTCCAATCACTTACCTTGTATATACCAAAACAGAATTACAACACACCCATAACAAAAATAATTTCAAGCCCTATTTACATAAATTAATATTATAAGCCTTCCTATCTTCTTGGGTACCATGGGGTATAAATGGTCATGTGAAAGATGTTCTTACTTCTTTAGCGCTTATGATTCATTCACAGATAAAACATAAATGCACAAAAGTTCACCAATAGAACAATAAGTGACATGTATGATAGAGAGGCAGAGGGGACTATTCAAAGAAGGGTGAGACATTCCTTTAGTGAGATAAAGAAAAACACCCCCCAGAGTAGCAGGATGGCTGCTGGGCCAAGGGCAATGAACAGAACCTCACAGTTGGCATGAGCAAAACTAAGGGGTAAAGACCTGCATAAGCTAAACAACAAGTTTGGCTGAGAAAATAAATAAATAGAACTGACCACCAGTTCGAAGGGCCTCTGCTTTTATTGGCATTTTTGTAAGCTAAGATAAAAGCAGTTTAATAAATATTTAAATTTTAACCACAGTCACCTATATAACTAAGAAATATATACATACTGAACATTTAATTTTCTGACCAAAGAATAAACTAAGGAAAAAAACCTAAACTTCTCATTTGTCAGCTGCTAAGTTCCTTTAGCCAGAGAGCACTGTGGGTTTTCACCAGCAGCACAAACGTCAACAGTCTTCTCTTCTCTGGAACAGGGCATGGCAATCGAGTGAGAGTTCAAGTTCGGTCAGGCGACAGGAGGAGACCAATGGACACCAGGGCTGAGACAGAGACAGGAGTGGCTACAGAGCTAAGTGAGGCAGAGTCCCGAAGACAGAGCGCGCTGAGGAAAGGCGTGAAGGACTGGGAACCTCCGCTAGTCCCGACCCAGCAGAAGAGCAGCATGAGAGCGGGAAGGACGATGGAAGGACACACGAAGAGGAGCAGGTTCAACTTTAAAAACCAGGGATGGCCATCACAGTGAAGGGCCGAAAGTGCATGAAGGTACAGGACACTGGAGATGCGGAGGGAGAAAGGTTATGAATGAAGTCAAATCAAACACACTTCTGATGCAGCATCTAATATGCCAAGGGCAAGTGCCAAAGGCTGGGTCTTGTTTAGAATTTTGGGAAACAGCATACATGTCATTAATAAAGGAATGAACAAAGTAAATGTGGTATGTATTTACACACAGTGGATTACTGCTTTGCCATAAATAAAGATAAAATTGAGGTATTAGAAGGCAAATAGATGCAACTTGAAAACACAATGTTAGGGCAACTAAATCAGGCACACAACTTAAATACTGCATGTTTACATGAGAAACAAAAAATAAAAAACAGAAAAAGAGAAAGAGAACAAGTACAAAAGAGATAGGAAGAAGTCCAAATAACCCAATTATCTGGATGTTTAAAAAGAATTTTAATACTTATGCTGATTTATTTCATTTATACTAATTTGTTCCATTTATAATAGTTTCAGTTCAGTGTACTGAAGAGAAAGTTTTGTGCCTTTCTCTCTGTTTCTTTGTAAGAGCCTTTTCTGTCTATGGCTTATACTCTGCATAACACCTCTTTTAAGATTATCGTATACAGTATATTAATGTCATTAGTCTATTTTGTTATGAAATTTGTTCTACTTTTTCATAGAAGAGTGCTTTCTTGTATTTTCTTTATTAATATCCCCTTGTATTACACAAAAATAAAAAAGTGACTGGAGGTGGGTGGGTGTCAGAATTAAAGAAAGCAATGCAGGCGGATGTCAGTGTCAAGGCAGGGGGCCAAGGACTAGCTTGGAATTCCCACCCAGAGGCCCTACATGTCAGAAACTCAGTCACTTTTTATTCTTGTTTTACTTGACCCTTCCACAGTGGTCTGAACTGCTAACCATATCCCTCTCTTTGAAGTCCTCCCCTCCACTTTTCCACGACAAGGCATAGTGTCATTTTCTTCAAGAGAATTAAACATTTTTAAAAGAGGCTAGCACCACCGAATTGCACTAGCCTCCAAATGATCAAAGTCAGAGCTGAGTGGGGTGGGGAGGGAGACATACCACCTACTATCTTACTGGCTAGGCCATTTCCTTCTTATTTTGCAGGATAAAATTTTCAATACCACAACTGTCAGTTCTTTAAAACCTATCACACAGAAGGTAGAGTTAACCCTTCTGGTTTGCTTGTTTTTCTGTCTAAAACAGTAAGACAAATATAAAACCAAAACATCTTTTTTAAAAAGCAACACACACAAAAAAGCCCCTTTATGAGGAAAAATAATTCTATCTGTAAAGAAGCCACCTACAGGAAGGAAGAAGCTTCCTATTCAGGGCATCAAAATTCTTTACAAACTCAACTTACCTCATGGTCTCAACTCCTTCAGCTTCTCAGTCCAACCTTGTAATTAGCTAAGGGACTCTTATTGCCAAAGGTGAGTCTTCCACCTCATAGACCATTTAACAGTAAATCAATGAACACATATTCTTCACAGGTGCATTCTAGGCATTGTGCAACATGCAAAGAATCAAAGATGTCTAAAACTAGGGCTACCCACAATATAATGGAACAAATCTACAGTGGTTGCACTACTCACATACATTTGCAGAAGAGGTAATAAATCAAGCTTTAAAAGGGTAGTTTGGTCCAAGGACTAGTATACAAAACTCCATTCCCCAGCAAAATACCTATATTCATCTGAATTTTTTTTTTTTTTTTTTTTTTTTTTGGGACAGGGTCTTGCTATGTAAAGATTAGCCTTGAACTCATGGTAATTCTCCTGCCCCAGCCTCTCAAGTCCTAGGATTATAGGCGTGCACCACTAAGTCTGTTTGAAATTTTTTTCTTACCAAAACTTCATCAATAAAGGAAACAGTATACAGATTAATATTCTGATATAAACTCCCTTTGTTACAAACTGGCACTCTGGTACCACTAAAATACAGGACAAGAAAAGTGAAAGAGTGGTAAGTCAGGGAATTTTAAAAACTGGCCTTACAAGGTAAGCAAGACTTTGAGTTGGGGATGTAGCTCAGCAGTACAGCACCTGCCTGGCAAGTGCAAGGTCCTGAGTTCGAATCTCAACACCGAAAAAAAAAACAAAAATGGTAAGATTTTGCCAAAACTATAAAGGAGTTCCAGGCTATTCTAGGTAGCCTAGATGCCTGCATTTGTTAAAGGTGTTCCTGAGATGCTGTCACAGCCACCACATCCACGTTGACTGACTGGACTGTCTTTGTTTGAAAATTAAATTTCTCTGATTACCCCTTCACCTTCTTGTAATTCTTTTCACTTGGTTAATTATTACTTGATAATTATATATTTTAATTGAATGTTATTTGTTTCAGTTGGTTTTGAATCTTTTTTCTTTTTTTTGTATTGGTGATTGCACTAAGCTATATCGTTTTTTGAGATAGGATCTTGCTAAGTTACCCAGCCTAGGGTTGAACTTCCAATTTTCCTTCCAGAGTACCATCCATCCATGCATCCATCCACCCATTCACGCATCCATCTTTGAGACAGGCAGGGTCTAACCATGCAGCCAACATTAGCCTTCAACTTGCAAGCCTCCTACCTCTGCCTCCTGAGTGCTAGAATCACAGGCACACCAGGCTTGGCTCTGAACTTGTTTCTTTGGTTTCCCTGAGAACTACCTCTATAGCCTTAAAAGGCAGTAACCAGTTTTTCCATAAAACAATACAACACAGGGCATACTAATACCTATGCAAGCGTATCTGAACTGAACACCTTTTATTTGAACAAAGCACAAATGTAATCTGATCAAGAATTTTAAGTATCTTTCTTGAACTTTAAAATAAATTCTCTGTTTTCATTTCCTGCACTTATTTTTTAATTAAAAGAAATATTTGATTTTAAAAGCACAATAGATTCTTCTAATAGTTCTGCCTTAGCCTTCTGGTTCATGGTATTGCCTGAGAAGACAGTAAAATAGTGGAATTTTTTTTCATGAGTATATTCTAGCTACACATAAACTAAACTTTCTTGTTTTGTTAAGTATAAAACCAGAGGTCACATGGTAAGGCTTGAATTTCTTCAACTTTAACTACAGGAATGAATTCTTGGTCTTTTTATAGTTTAAAGTAACCACATGTATATTCTCTGATATGCCTCTTCTGGCTAGCAAACAATGTTTATTAAATAATTTTGTATTGAAAAGAAAATCACAAGAATCAGCACAGGGCTGGGGATATAGCTCAGTGGAATAAGCGCTTGCCTACCAAGCGCAGGGTCCTGAGTTCGATCCCCAGTACCGCAAAAAAAAAAAGAATCAGCACAGTAAAGTACTGTACATACTTCTAAAAAATAAGAACACTACAACCAGTATTGCCTCAGCCACCAAACAATAATAGGTGGCAGACAGTTCTCCCTCAAAGAGAAGAGCACAACCCAATTTGGACATATTTGTTATATAAATGGAGAGTTCCTAGTCAGCGTTTCCATAAAAACTTAGCAAGAAACAGTCTCATCTAATGTGGCTCACAGTCCTGTTCCTTAGTACCAATACTGTAAAGGAATTCAACAAATTTAGCTACTCTAATAAAAACTGTAGTTTTTAAACCATCAAATAACAGAATTGTCAAAGTCACTACATACTAATTTTGAAGAACAACAAAATCAGGATCAATCATTTTCAATTAAATGACTGTAACATTATAAAAGACCAAATTTCCTTTTTGACATTACTCATTATAGCTAGATTGGTCATTACTTTGAAGTTCCCAGCCCTGCCACTGAAACAGAAAGTTACGTCACTAATTTTGAGTTCCTTACTTTCTTCTTTCTTCCCTCCATCTTGCAATCTCCTCTGGGGTATCCAGCTTGATCTTCCTCATACCAGGAGCATGCATCTAGGAGCAAAAAGACTACTGAACATCAGGAAGCATACTGAATGCTTTTGACTAAGCAGAAGATTGTTTCCAACATTAAATTTACAAACAAAAACAAATTGAAAACTATGGTAAATCAGCCAATTTTATACATCCTTATTTGTAACTTTTATTTTAAAGGAGAAGGAACAATTTTATGTATTTGTATTAATATTATTAACATGGGAAAATGGAATAACACAATTTAGTCACAAAGCAGATGTGTATTTTCTCAATTGACATTAAACACCCAAATGAATAACTTACCAACTAAAATTGAGAGTGGAAGCTAAAGAAATGCACAGACAATTTTTTGTAGCCTGACATTATATAAGAATTTGCATAGAATTTGGAATTAAAAAACTCAAAGGCAGGAATCAGTTCTGAGGCCTTGGAAATCCCCCTCCCCCAATATTTACTTACTTCTCAAAGCTGTTTTTGAGTCTATAATTGAATAAGAATTTTACAATTCTCTTACACAGTATAAGTACAGCAAGGAACAGGGGCCTGTGGTCTGGTACTCTAAAGGCCAAGGCAGAAGGGCTCCAAGTTCAAATCCAGCCTGGGCAATTTGGTAGCCTGGCAAGACCTCATTTCAAAATAAGAAAGGTTAGGAAGCACTGCATGTAGCTCAGTGTGAAGGCCCTGGGTTCAATCCCCAGTACCACAGCGGGAGAGAAAGGACCAAGTACTCCATAAATGCCACTTATAATTAGACTACGTAACTGATGAGATATGATGACAGCAGACCAATAAGAGGAGCGTATATCAGTAAAAAGTATGGTTAAAAAGCAAAAACTTACATTTCTCCAGTGGAACTGGACAATCTTCTCGTGTGCACTAAAAGAACAATCTATTTCAGGACACTGTAAGAATTTTTTTTAAAAACCATTTAATGTTTTGCACATTAAAATTTTCCTACTATACACACACAGGTACATTCTAGTCCTGTTACATAATTAAGCCATCTCCATAGTACTGTCCCTTCATTCTTACGTCAATTGCAAAACAAACAAAAAAAAGTCACCACAAACTGGAGCTGCATTTAAAAAGGAACGACATTCACTAAGTACAGAGCACCATAACACGTCTCCTTTACTTTTCCTCTTGAGTGAAAACAGACATCAGGAATGTGATAAAATATTCCTACTTCCTCAAGGTGAATTTATAGGAGTTATTAAATGAATTTAACTAAAGTTTTAAAGTTGAAAGGCTGGGGATATAGCTCAGCGGCACAAGCGCCTGCCTGGCAAGTACAAGGTCCTGAGTTTGATTCTTCGTACCAAAAATAAATAAATAAATAAAGTTATTAAAGTTAAATTTATTACAGACAACTTTTCCAAATCAAGAACTTTTCAAATTTTAAATATCCTGGCTAATTTTTTTTTTTTAAGTACTTAAAATTTGGATCATCTTATAGTGTCATGAGCCATGTCAAGTAACAACATGGTCAAATGATCTGGGCCTTAAAGGTAAGAACTCAAAGGAGCACAAGACAGCAAGAGGACAGGCCCGGCCCACTCCCCCAGCAGTGCAGCTGCCAGACCTCGCTCTTTGCTGCCATCTCCTCTCTCCCCAGAGCCGCGGGCATCCCACTTCCAGCTGCAAATCCCTGGGTCACTATCCCCATCAGTTAAGTCATTAAACATTTCTATGAAAACTATAAACTTATAAGGAAAATGAGCTTAGAATTTCTACCAAAAACACAAATTTAAAGCCCACATTGCTACATAAATTTCAAGACAACTAAGAACACTTACGTTTGTATGTTCAGACATGTGTTGGTCATACTTTTCTTGATTTTTAAAACCACGATCACAGGTATCACAAAAAAAGTGAAAAACGGGTTCTTTTCTTTTCTGCAAACAAAAAGAGGCATCAGCGTTTGGAAAAAAGTTTCAGCCAATAATAAAAATATAATTATCCTTCTAGTTAAACATACTTTGATTTTTCATATAACCTTTATGTAAGCCGTGATTAAAATAGTGAATGTTTACTATTACAATAAAAACATATTGCTATTAATCACTCTCAAAATATTCTCCCTCGCTTCAAACACAAAATATCCCATCATTCTTGTAACTTTCTGAAAAAGTTCCAAAGGCCCATTTCATAGCTTTACCAAGTGTGATCAAAATTATGATAAATACTATGGCCACATGCCATCCAATAGGAAGGCAGCCTCACACAAACACTACAGTGTCCTCACCCACATTATTTACTGGATGTGGCACCAAGCGACTTCTGGGCACCCCCCAAATTCAAAATAACCATGAATGGTAAATGGATCGATTCAAGACATCAAGGTAGTGGTAACAGCGCAACTAAGGATCTTCACACAAGAGAATTTTTAGAACTGCTTCAGAAAGTAGCAAGAACGATGGGATAAGCACATTCAAGGAGAGGGGGAACATTTTTAGGGTGACCAATGACAATACAAATTCTACTGTAATACATTTTTAAATTTAAAATTTCACTGTATTTTTAGACCAACCCTCATATGTGCAAAATGCTTCTAAATATATTTCTAAATCAATAGGTTTGTTTTTTTAATTTTTGGCAAATATACTAACAAAAGCCGAGCGCTATGAAAAATCTTTAAATCTAAATAGAGCGAATAAAAACTCTGAGTAAATTCCAAATTGATAATCTAATTAGGATTTAGTACAACATATCAAAGGGGTCTAAAAATAAATATTTAAGGTAAGAATTTTTCCTCTTTTAGGAAAAATATTCCATATATAGTTTTAAATTTATAGAAAAGGAGAAAAAGAATCATTTAGGTAAAAGTAGTTGTTTGTGATTCATAAAACATTATTATGAATAGTCTAGAAACTACTAGAAAGAGTCTCCAGCTCTTTAATAGTGGGGATATCATAGTTGTGCAATGACTTGGCAACATGAACTATAGTTTTCACACTAACTTCATGCTATGCACACTAGTCAACTTATTCTAAACTATTGGAATTGTGTGTATACCTTAAATTTGAAAGACTATATCTTTAGTTACATGAGAATAAAGGAAACCTACTTTAATACAATATAAGTGTAATTAAAAATTGTTCTTCATTAAAAAACTTTTTCAGAAAAACGAATGCTCACTAGTGAAAAAAACTGAATCATTTAGAATGAATTAAGATAAAAAACCAATGTATAGTAATAGCAATAAATCCAGTCTGCCAGGCATGGTGGTGCATACTTGTCATCCCAGCACTCAGGAAGCTAAGGCAGGAGGACAGGCACAAGTTCAAGGCCAGCCTAGGCTATATAGCTGGTTCAAGGGCAGCCTAAACTATATAGCAAGACTCTGTCTCAAAAAACCAAAAAAAATCCAGTCTGAATTTCAAACATTATTTGAAACATTGTTCAAACATACATACAGGACTAAATATAAACTATTTTAAGTTAGAAACATTGCATTTAGTTTGACTGGAATATAATACAAGTGGAAAAAACTGCTTTTTTACTAATCTTATCTGGTCTTAAAACATCCTCCTATGTTAAAAAGCAAAGATTATGAAAAAAGATCTTTCGCTACAGTTTATTCGTAACTTCATGCTTTCAATTTAGTAAGAAAAAGGTGGTCTTCCATTCATCTCCCAAACTTCTATCACTCACCTCCCAATCTGCTAGTATTTTTTTATTTTATCTAAGCTTAGTAACATTTACATTTCTTTATAATCACATTTTCAATTACTTTTTACTCCTGATACTGTTTATTCTGTTTTCTTTTCCTACAATTTCTCAGTTTATTTCTCAAAATGAGTTTGCTTAAAAGTTTTATTTATAACTAAGATCCTTAAAAATCCTATTAAAGCAAAGCTCCACTGTATCAGTGACACACGTAAAACACTGAGACAGTGGTTAACAGAAATAAAAGATATGACAGTAACATAGGGATCAAAGTCTCACGTTCAAGAACATCTTAGAAATACCTTCTTTTTCTGCTTCTTGTTGGGAGGGAAGTTAAAGTCAGTGAAGTTTGGATCATATTTTTGTGGAAAATAAGAATGTTTACCTGACAGACAAAAAGAAATCTATTAATTTTTACAAACACGTGATTTATTATAGCACATCACAGATATTTGCATAAAATACTGGTAAACTATCTCTTCTGGGAAGAACAGTTAGAAACCTATTAGCGCCAGGTGTGGTGGTGCACACCTGTAATCCCAGCACTCTTGGGAAGTTGAGGCAGGAGGAGACCAGCCTGGGCTACAGAGTGAGCTCAAGGCCAGCTTGAACTATATAGCAACACCCTGTCTCAAAAACACAAACAAATAAAAACATATTAGCAAAGATTATTACCAGTTTTAAGTATTTTTCAAATAAACACTGGTAAAATCACATATCCACAACTGCTTCTGGCCTCTAAATACAGCAGATAGTCTAACCAGATGGAATTCCTGCAGCTATTTCAAACAGTATAAATCGAACTAGCAAAGTCTCTATCCCTGACCTTTCATACCAGCAAAATAGAACCTTGTGAACTATCTCTCTTAAATCCCGTCACACCTTCACATTCTCATTGCCATGACCTAGCTCAGAAACTCTAATCTTTCATAGGTTACTGTGCACCCTCCCAGGTAGTCTTCCAGTCCTGAAACTCTGTCTTCTAGACTTTGCCTAACTGTACCACAAAAATAATTCTTCAATCATGTCACCACTTGGCTCAAAAGCTGCAAATGGCTTCCTAGAATCTTCCAATGAGATGCCAGTTTATTTTCTCATCCTATCCTTCTCCCATACCTTTCACATATTCTGCTTCAGTTGTACCAGAACACTGCAATGTCCAAAACTCATTTTGTACTGACGTTTCTTTGCCTGTGCCTAGAAAGAATCCCTCCCAAAATTCTAAGAATCTCCCAAGATATTTCTCGCAAAAGTTTTCTCTACTTCCTTTGCACAACATAATTACTGTTTACATGTTTCTATCACTTACAACACTGTACTATGATTCATTCTTATAGACCTATCTCATCTGACTCTGTCAAACTCACATTCCTGGCATCTGGCACACAGTACATACTGTTTGAATTCAATTTAACATAAACTAGATCTTAGACAGAGTTGGATAATGGTTTTAAGTGGAAAATCCCGTGACTTATTTCTTCTGAAAGTAGACTCATAACAAACAGCCTTTTCACTATCTCTACTTGATGCGATGTTTTACATTCAACTCCTGATCTTCCAAATCTGCTTCACTCACATCTCTTTCCTGTATCTGTTAACTGCAACTCCATCCTTCAAGGTGTTTGGCACAAACTTCAAGTTACCCTTTTCTCCTCTTTAATCTCTTATCTCACATTCTATCTTTTCAGCATTTTGACCCTACCTTTAAGTTATATCTAGTATCCGACTATTTCACATCACCCCCAGATCTCCACCCTGGCCCACATCCTCACTAGCGCTGCAATGGCTGCCTAACTGGCCCTGCTTTCAGTCAGTTCCCACCAGCCGTCACCTTATCCCATCAAAACATAAACTGGATCGTGTCACTATCCTGCACTGCCTCACAGGTCAAAACTCCATGATCTAAAAGAACGTAGCAAGGCTGCCCTCTTCCGCAGTCATCTGTAACTGTAACCCAGGCTCCATCTTTTCTGGCCACTTCTGATGTGTACTGTAGCTCCTGCCTCAAAAGTCTTTACATTTGCACTTCCTTCAATCCTGATCACTACTCACCCAGATACAAGTACATAGTCCTGATCCTCTACTCTGAAACTTTGATCAAACGTCTCTTTCCTGGAGAGAGAATGCCATTTAAAACTGCAGTTATGCCGGACATGGGGCACATGCCTGTAATCTCAGCACTCAGGAGGCTGAGGCAGGATTACCGTGAGTTCGAGGCCAGCCTGGACTACATAGTGAATTCAAGGCCAGCATGAAACACAAAGCGAGACCCTGTCTCACAAAAACAAACACACAACAAAAAAAAACCCTGTAGTTATTTTTTCTCTCCTCAGCACTGATTACCTTCTAATAAACAACTTTGCTTATTGTCTTTCTACACTACGGAGATGTTAAGCTATATAAAAATATGGATTTCCGTGTTACTGTTATAGTCTCAGCGCCTGGCACAAAGCGGGAATTCAGTAACAACTACATTTAATGAGTAGGCATAAGAAACATTCTAGTAGGACGTATCTTGGGACATTACCAGACTTCAAGAATGCAGGGCAGAGTGGAGACAGGAAAGGAAGAAATGGGAAGAAGGGAAGAACTGGAAGGTACGGAGGTGACACCGCGAGGAACAACCGCCTACCTCGATGGTGGGGGGGCGTCTGATGTTGAAGAAAATTATCAGGCTGCTGTCCCCAGTACCATGGGGTCGAGGCCTGGAAATTATAAGGAAAGCCGCTGGGCTGAGGCTGAGAATCCAGGGAGGACTGGGCGTCGAAGGGGGGCTGCGCCCCGGGAAGAATCTGGGCGTCGAAGGGAGGCGGCGCCCCAGACAGAGACTGCACCGCCATAAGAGGCTGAGTGACAGTCAGAGGCTCTGACCCGGCCGCCGGCGGAGACGACGGAGGTGGCGGTGGTGGTAGCATCGCCCACAGTGTCCAACTGTCGGGCCGCGGGGTGGTATTACACAGGGTCCCCAGATCGGAGGCGGGAAGCCACCCAGCAGGAGTCCCAAAGTCACTAGCCTGTGCTGCCATGCCGCTCTCCAGGTCGGGCGCCCAACGTGCGACTGTGTAACACGGTTTAGACGTCACTTCCGTCACTGCGGATCACACGGCTCGGCCAACCACAGGCGGCTGCGTCAGCGATCAGCGCCGGAAAAACTCCCGGCATTCGCTGCTCCTCGAGGTCAGGTTTTTTAGATCTGACTTGGGCGCTTAGCCTGGTATACGGGACCAGTGTCTGCCGCAGCGGATGGCAAGGGACCTGATCGGGCCGGCGCTGCCGCCTGGCTTCAAGAACAGCGAGACAGCAGAGGAAGAGGAGCGGGACCCGAGCCCGGGTAAACGAAGGCGTGTCCTTGCCCACCAGGCCCACGCACCCTCCTCTGGCCGGCCCTTCCCTTAAGAGGAAAAGGTCTGGGGACGAAGGGGACGGAGAGTGGGTGCGGCCGGACCCGAATTAACTCACCCAACTAAGCTATGGCAGTAGGGAGGAGGCGCCTCAGAAACCTAGTTTTGGCCTGATCATCCTTAGAATTACGGTTGATTCCCATTTGGGGCTAGTATGAGCTAGACTCGGTGTAAATTGGATCACACACATTCAAATGTTTAATTTTCCCAGCCCTGTACAAGAAAAAGATTACTATTTCATGTTACATAGCGGGTCACCAAGGCCCACACAGATGCCCAGATGACCCAGCTCGTTGTTAGTGGGGCCTAAATTAGACCGTAGTTGCCGTCTCAGCCGCTGACCGGTACTGCGATCTGACTTACAAGACCTTGCAGAAGACCCTGTTCCCTCTGGTCGCCCACGTGCTTCCCTAGCATCTCCTGTCCTTGCGTCTGACACACACATCCTATTGCGCCACAAGTCCTGGTTTCTGCGCACCTCCTCAGTGCTGGCCTTCTGGTCTCTGGTTGCACTTCTAGATGCACCTGACAAAATCCTGTCAGTCCTTCAAGGCCCAAGTGACCGCTCTAAACTCTCTGAAGTATTTGTTACACCCTCCTCTTTACCCTTGGGGTTTCCTGTTTTTAAATTACGTTGTATATTTCATACAGTGTATTTGAAGGATTACTCGTCCTAGTCTCCACTATTTCACTATGGACTTTCGAGCTCTTCTACCTTAACATGGAATAGGAACTTCCTATATACAAAACTAATGCTTCCCAGACTCCTTCATACATACTTATCTCCTTTTACTAATGTGTAGACTGGGTCTGACACTGTAGTTGGAAAAGAGTTAAACTGAAAATATCCCAACTCTTCCAGGATCGAATTTTCTTTCTTTGACTATCCAAAAACCGTGTTTTCACTAGAGGGTTCCTTCCACATCTCTGTTTTCTGTTATAGCCGTTATAAAATATTACTTTTATTTTAGCAAAGTAGTTTCCATGAAACTAAAAGGAAAATATGGGTGGATTCCATTGGATAATTGTTCTGACAGTGTATCCATTTTATATTGGTGGCTGTTTGAGTCGTTTACATTTTTTGGCTGTTATGAAAAGTGCTGTTATACGTTGTTATACATGTTTTATGTACTTCCATCATCTAAGTGCTACCAATTTACTAAGTTCTCAGCATGTGTAAGAATTTCAATTGTTCTGCATTCTCCTTAATACTTAGGTTTTTTTGTCTTTTTAATATTTTTTATACTTGATATGTCTTAGTAGTTTTAATTTGCATTTCCCCAGGGAAAAAAATGAAATTGATCACCTTTGCATGTTTTGTGATTATTTGAATGTGTCACATTGGAGTCTTTTGCTTATTTTTTCCTTTGTTCTACTGACTTGTTATTTATATAGTCTAAAAACAACTTTTTAGATATATTTTAAAATATCTTTTCTCTAATTCTATGATTGCCTTTTCACTTTTAGTAGGTTTTCATGAACAAAAGTTTTTAATTTTGTTTCTTAATTTTTTTTCCTTTTGCAGTGGGAATTTTTTATCCTATTGAAGGAATCTGCCTTCTCCAAGACTGTGAAAGTGTTCCATTTTCTTCTGAAAGTATAATTTCAGCTTTCATGTTTAGTTTTACAATCATTCTGGTTGTTTTATTTGTTGTGGTACTGGGAATTAAACTCTACCACTAAGCTACATCGTTTTTAATTTTCATTTTGAGACAGTATTTCACTAAATTGCCCAACTTACACTCAAAGTTGTACTTCTGCTTCAGCCTCCCAAGTAGCTGGGGTAACAAATGTGCACCACCACACCCAGCTTTACTTTTACAATCCGTCCAGAATTGATGTTCGTTATACAGGTGTGAGGAAGTGAAGACTGTTTTCCCCATCTGGGTATCCAGTTGACCTGGTTCCATTTACTGAACGGAGTGTTCTTTCTCAACTATACTATATTGTTACTGTCTTTATAAATCTGATAACCATATATAAAATATACACAAAACCTACCATGTTAACCTTTTTTACGTGTGTGATACTGGCAATTAAACCCAGGGCCTTTACGCTGAGCTATGTTCCCTGCCATCCTTGTACTTTTGATTTTGAGACAGTGTCTTGCTAAGTTGCCTAGGTTGGGCATGCACCTGCCCGGCCTAGATGTGCACCACAGTACCAAATCAGATCACATTAACCATTCTTTTTTTTTTTTTGGTACTGGGAATCGAACTCAGGACCTTGTGCTTGCCAGGCAGGTGCTTGTGCCACTGAGCTATATCTCCGGCCCATATAAGTCATTGTTAAGAGTAGAGTTCAGTCGCATTAGGCACATGTTCATTTTGGTGTGGTTATCACTGCTGTCCATCCCCAAAACACATCTTGCAAAACTGAAACCTATATCCCTCAACCGAAAGCTCCCCATTTTGCCTTCCCCTCAGCCTATGACAGTCATCATTCTACTTTCTTTTCGTGTGCTTTTGACTTCTCTAAGAATTACACGTAAGTGGAATCAAACTGTAGTATGTGTAGTTCTTGTAACTGTCTTTCTTTCACTGGGCATAATGATGCATCTGTCTAGCATGCATCAGAATGTGCTTCAAGTTGTGGTTCTCCAACTCAGTTTGATATCTGCCTTGTGTTCTTCACACTTGGCTACCTCAGAAAGAAGTCATAGACCAGAATAACCAGTTCGGTGGAGAAGGGAAGCCCATAGGTGTCAGGTGGATCAAGTAAACAACATTCAAATTTATACTCTGGAAATTGAGTGCTTGGAAATATCCCCTGAGATCATGCCATGTTTGGGCTGCAAATGTGCTTTTTTAAAAACCAGTCCACACACTCCAGATAGTGCTCTGCAACACTCAATGGAGCCTCGGTCATTTTCCCCGCTGCACTGAACTACGTATTTCAGACTTTTGTAGGTCACTGGACAGGATCTGTATGTGTATAGGAGAGAAAACCAATGTCTACAAATTTTAATTGAAATTCAAAATACAGTAGAGTGCTTTTTTATATTACCAAACGCAAAGGGGAGGAGAGCAGAGCAAGCCTGTTTTCCTCCCTTATTTTGCATGCAGTCTACCCACCCTGCGGCAGGGGTAGCACTTTACCCTTAATCCCAGCGTTGGAGCATGAATCAGCCACAGACTCTAGAAGCCCGCCCCACGTCTGCATGAGGCTTTGGGGGGACATCTAGGCACACTGTAATACTCTGCTTTAGCCAGACGGGCCCTTTTGTCCCTGAAGCACATCAGGCTTGCTCCCTCTATATGACTTCTGTACTGGCTCTTCCTCCGGCCGGCGTACCCTTGGGCTTGCTGTGTATGGCCACTGTCACTTACCATTTAAGTGTTTCCAGAAGCTCTCCTTTCAGAGAAGAGAAGCCTGCCCTGGCTGTTATAGTTAAAATTACCTGCCACGTGTTTTTCCTGCTTTAACTATGTGAATTGACTTGCTTTCTTCTCGTGCATTTCTTTAGCCGAGTATTTACTGAGTAAGCATTTGTTGGGTAGGCAGATGGATGATGGCTGAATAGATGTTGATGCTGAATGCTGGTAGGGCCTGAAATCAGGCTTGTGGGCTCCTGTCTTAGCTCCATTATTTAGTTGAGGAGGGAGGATGGTCAAGTTACTTAACCTCTTTGTGTCTCACATTCTTATCTTTAAGTAAAAAATAATAATATCTCCCTAATAGAGAAATTACCTGGATTAAATATGTTAATTAATGTAAATATCTTGAAACAGTGCTTAGGAATAAGAAGTCAAGGTAAAAAATAAATGACAATAAGGTATAAGGTATATTGCGTCTGATATTATTAAAATTGAATGTGTAGCATACCTGGAGTACTTTTTGGGAAATCATGTTTTCAGGCCTTTTGTAAGCCAAGTAAGTCATAATTTCTGAGTAAAGGACACAGGAGTCTTTAAAATACATGTATTTTGCTATGAGTGATACACATCCATTTCCAGAAGTAGGACAGTAGATTTTTAGAATCACTTCTGAGGATCAACATGGATATTGTGCCTCTTTGACATCATATAGTGCCACCAAGCAGTAATTCATAATTTTGCTGAAACAAAGAAGATCTTCACCCACCCTCAGTATCCCCATCAGAGTGTATCCTTATTCTCTTTTCCTGTGTGTCTCCAATAACAAGCGGTAAAGCTCAGAGTGACTCTAATTTTGCTTCTTCCTGAAAAATGGGCTTGAAAGAAAAACTGAGAAATATGATGATGCTAGTAAATACATTCTTGAAAGTAGTGTTTCTTACAAATAAGAGTGAAACATTTTGATTTCATATAATATAGAATGGCAAATTTGTGGTTTAGCTCCATGGCATAAATATTGTTTACTATATTCTGTCTATAAAATGAAAAAAAATGCTGGTTTGGCAGGTGTACCAACCAATACAAAAATTTCATATCATCAGAGAAATTATGTTATTGTTCTAAGTTTGGCTACTGAGATTTTGGGAATTTTTTTTAAAGATGGTATATGATTTCTGCCTTCCTGGAGTTGGAAAGACAAAACCAACATGTACAAAGCACTAGTGGGTAGAATTAAAAATCCATAAGTACTGTGTGGTTTGTTTGTTTGTTTGTTTTATTTTTTTAGTATCAGGAATCAAACTCACAACCTTGCACTTGCCAGGCAAGTGCTGACCTGCTAAGTTATATTCCTGGCCTGAAAAATACATAAGTACTGTGAACTGCAGAAAAAAAGTGAAAGATATGTACCAGGAGCACTGAGCACTGAGGCTTGTTATTACATATAAATCTTCTTTAGTTGCAGGACCTGCTCTGCCCCCTAATTATAAAAGCAGTAGTTCAGGTTCATCAGACAGTGACGAAGACAGTAGTTCTTTATATGAAGAAGGAAATCAAGAATCTGAAGAAGATGATACTGGTCCACCTATAAGGTAAGTCACTTATGCAGTAAGCCAACTTCCGTCCTGGTGTGAGTTGGCTGGAACAGATAGCTAGTAAGGGGTTGTCATAGTTAGACTTACACAGCACAAGAGGAAATCGTTTAGTATGGCCTTTCATTATGAGCTATATTTTTTTTACAAAGAAGGTTATTCTAGTCACGTATAGCTGTGGAGGTGATTAGTATTTCAGTAAATTCTTATATAAAGGACTTTTCCTTAAAGTTTTACTGAAGTACATATTCAAACTATAGAATTTCTTTTTACAGTTATATATGCAGTGGATGTTTTGTTTAAATAAATGAATGATTTCATTTTATCTAACTTTAGTTATGATGAATCCATGTAAATAAGAAGTTGAGTTGGGCATCATGGTACATACCTGTAATCCCAGCCCTCAGGAGGATGAAACAGAAGGGTTGCTGGGAGTTCAGGGCCAGCTTGGGCTACGTAGTGAGTTTAAGATGAGCCTGAGCCATGTAGCAAGATCCTGTCTCAAAAAAAAAGAAAAAAGAACTTGAGTCTTCGTATATTATTAACAAGTTATTTTATGCTTTTCTTTTCTTTTCTTTTCTTTTCTTTTTTTTTTTTTTTTTTTTTTTTTTTTTTTTTTTTTTTTTTTTTTTTTTTTTTTTTTTGGTCTTTTTGAGACAGGGTCTCACTATGTAGTTTCAGGCTGGCTTGAGCTCACTTTGTTGCCCAGGCTGGTCTCAAACGCATAAAGATTCTCCTGCCTCAGCCTCCTGAGTGCTGAGATTGCAGGTGTGCACCACCATGCCTGGTTTATTTTATGCATTTTTAAGAGTATGAGACAGAAAGAGCAATTTACAGCCCTGCCTTAAACGAGAATAAAAGCTAACTTAAACACTTTTCACTGAGAAACGAATACATTCAAAAATGTATTTAATGGAATGTTTGTTACTTCAGAAAACAGTAATACCATTATATTACTTGAATACCATTATATTACTGCTTTGAGAAAATAATCTGTTTTAGGTCAAAAATAAAAGATTAAGAGCTATTGTAGCATTTTCTTTTTCTTATTTAGCAAGGATAATTTATTATTTTAATATTTATACAAGTGGTTAAAGTTTATGCTTCCTTTAACATTCTCTTTGCGCTGGGCGTGGTGGCACACATCTGTAATCCTAGCACTTGGAAGGCTGAGGCAGTAGGATTGCCTCAAATTTGAGGCCAGCCTGGGCCACAAAGTGAGTTCAGGGGCAGCCTGAACAGTGAGACCCTATCTCAAAAAACAACAAGAACCAAAATTTTTCTTTGTGAAAAAATTTTGGCATATATGCATAAATTTTATTGTTGCTTTCAGAAAACAGAAGAGAAATCAGGATGGTGATGATGATGAGGGGTTTTTTGGACCTGCCCTTCCTCCTGGATTTAAAAAGCAGGATGATTCTCCTCCAAGGTGATAACCTATAATATTTCAGGCCAGTCTTTAAAATATTTCAACTGGGGCAACCTCATTTCTGGGCTCCCTTCTTTCCCCTCCTTTCAGACGGAAGCTTTCTTTCTCTCAGTAAATTCTTCCTACGCTTAAAAAAATTTCAGCCGATGTGTATCAGTTCATTAAAGAGTTATCTAAAGTTTTTTAACTTGGACATTTCAAACGCTTGAAATTGTTTATAGGGAAAATAGTTGTTCCTTATAATAAAAATATGTACATGCTTATGGTACTTACAGATTATAAAACACTACCTCATTTCTTATTTGATGCTCCAAAAGTGATGGTAGGTGAGATGGAACGTTCCTCTGTATTTTCCTCTTGAAACAGTTGAAGTGGCATGTTGAATCCTGAGGTTTGGACTTCTAATTCAGTTGCTTTCTTACTATTTGTAGAAGAAAAAAAAAATCTTAATATATGATTTGGCTAACCTCTCTGAATCTCAGATTGGTCATTTTGAACTGGAATTGTGACATGTGCCCTCCAAAATTGTTGTGATGGTTTCGATTTCCTGTTTGTATGCACACACTTGTGCATCTCATTGGTATGTGCCACAGAGTAAGTGTATAATAAATATTGGTTCCTGTCTTCTCAGAACTATAAAAATTTTAAATACCAAGTATAAAATTACATACTAGAGGGGCTAGGGATATAGCTCAGTGGCACATTTGCTTGCCTTAAAAGCATGAGGTCATGAGTTCAATTCTCAGTACCACCATCAAAAAAAAATTGCATTCTAAACTCTTTGTAATTCATAATACTATATACCAGTACGCAAGAACAAGAAGAAAAATGTATATTAGTTTGTATTCACAATTTATAGTAACGTTTGATAAGTCCTAATTTTCATGTAACTGAAATTCTTTTAGAAACAATTTTTTTTGGTATGGCCCCTAACCTAAGAATGATTTTCATATTTTTAAAATAGATGCAAAAATATAGACAAATAAGCCGCAGACACCCAAATGTGGCCCTCAAAGCCTAAAAGTCACTGTCTATCCCTGAATAGAAAGTTTACTGATGTTTGGGCCGTAACATTTCTTTTGAGAAAACACGTTACAGTTGGAACATCTCCAATCTGAAATCCAAAAATGGTCCAAAATCCAAAACTTTTAAGGACCAACATGGTATCGCAACGTCTGAGGGTTCCATGTATACAAACTTCGTTTCATGCACAAAATATTTTAAAATACTGCATAAAATTACCTTCAGGCTACATGTATAAGGGGGTATACAAATAAATTTCATGTTTAGATTTAAGTACTATCTCCAAGATATCTAATTCTGTTTATGCAAATATTTCAAAGTATAAAATTCTAAACATTTCTGCAGCAGTTTCTTTCTTGAGAATTACATTTTGCTAATAATTAAATCTAGGTGTGATTTAAAATATACTTAATAGCATGTTTTAGAGTCAAAAATTCTTATACAACTGTAGCGTTCCATGATTATATTTATTATATTTAAGATTTTTTAATACCATTTATTTTTTTTCTCCACAAATCTCCCAAGACAAGAAAATTGAACAGTAATTTCATTTGCATCTCTGCTAGTAATTGTGCTCAGGAAAAACCCATGCTGTGCTTTCTCACAGCATTATAACTAATTGGGCCTTTCTAGCAATGCCACACTTCCCCATCTTTCAAATGCAACATTTTTATGCTCAGAAAGGCTTTGTGAACGGAGAGAGGAGGTTATTAAATGCTCAGGATCAGAACCCAGACTCTCCCTTAGCACTGTCTCTCCTCTGCCAGGAACCTTGTCTATGAGGCACTGATTGAACACGTTTCAACCTGGTAAATTCACCGCAGGGCTTCAGTGCCATCTGGGTTGCGAACACTGGCATAATGACACTAGGGGGACAACAGTAGTACAGCAAGGCAAGGATGGAGAAACGGAGAAGTATCAAAAAGAGTAGGAAGTACATTTTCTCTTTTACTTTTTCCCTGTACAAAGTCAGGCTCATAGTGGAATGACTTACACTGACCAGGTTGTTTTAAAGAAATGGAAAGGTGCACTGGTTGAAATGTGCTTACCTCAGTACGGTATAGGTCTCAATGAATTAGCTGCATTCTCCTACACTTCCACATTGTCACTGGATTATTAGGACACCGGATGAGTTTGTATGTCGCTGTGGTAAATACACCACCAATTAGTGACGCATGTTGTATGCGTATACCGCATATGTCCTGGGAAGACCTGAGTTTCTCCTTCAATAGTTCTGACTACAGTGGTACCTCGGGTCATGAACTCGATGTGTTCCATGATTCTGGCTGTGGTCATATTTGTCACCTGATGTGGAGTTCATGAACAGAAGCAAAATTTTCTCAAATGTTTCTATTTGTGAACTGAACTATTGATGAACAGAAGTATTACCGTGATTATAATGCCCCTACAGTACTTTTAAATGAACAGTGAACGTCAGAACAGAGAAAGTCAAGGCACAAAATAGAAAAAGACCTGCACAAGTTTTAATACATCAGAAGGACTTTTTAAATTATCATTTTTACTTAGTACATTTCTTTTAGGCACACATGATTGTCACAAGGTTGAGAATTATTGGTTTAGTATCTAATTAGCTAATAGTTTAAAATGCAAAAATTAATTTTAAGACACCTAGTAAAAAAGATTATGCAAAAGTAATAAAAATATGTTAAATTCTCATTTTCAACATAAAGTTACCAATTTTGTGATTGTTGTGAACTGTTATTCTGAAAGCTGCTTTTAAAGGCAAGGAGAATGATAAAGATACATATTATTTTTCAGGCCTATAATAGGTCCTGCATTGCCCCCTGGTTTCATTAAATGTACCCAGAAAAGTGACAAAAGCAGAGATAATCCAGGACAAGTATCATCCAACTTCAACTCTCAGGTTTGGAAAATGTTCATGTAAAGAATAAGATGTGACAAATTAAGAACTTTAGTGATAACTGTAATCACTTGACTAAATATAACCTAAGACTGTTTTGTTTGTTTGTTTGTTTTGTACTGGGAATCAAACCCAGGGCTTTGCACTTGCCTGGCAGGCCCTGTGCTGCTGATCTACATCCACAGCCCTTCAGTTATATTAGTAGTGATTTAAGATTATAACATAGATAAAATCAAAAGCTGTTCCTAAGAGACTGTGTTAGTAAAAAACAAAGGTTGATTATACTAAGATTTTTTTGTTTTTTGCATTTTTGGTTTTTTGAGACAAGGTCTTGCTATGTAGTTCAGGCTGGTCTTAAACTCACTTTATAGCCCAGGCTGGCCTTGAACTCAAGGTGATCTTCCTGCCTCAGCCTCCCAAATGCTGAGATTACAGGTGTGCACCGCCATCCCCGGCATGCTGCTTATTTTTAAAGGGAGGCTTGAAAGTGTAAGAAAAATGGAACATAATACTTAAGGAATTATTCTGATTTGAACTAGAGGAATGTAGACTGATAAGCTTGGTTTTGTGATACTGGGGATTGAACCCAGGGCCTTTCCACTGAGCTGTATCTCCAGCCCTTCCCTTTATTTATTTTGATACTAGGTCTCATTAAATCTCTAAAGTTGCCCAGGGTGGGGTCAAACTCACAATCCTCCTGCCTTGGCCTCCCAGAGTGCTGGAATTACAAGTTTGTGTCACCATGTTCATCTCTGAGGAACTTTTTTTAGTAATATTCTTTACCTTTAAACTAACCCAGTTGTAGTACTAATACATAACAAATGCACAGGTGGATATGGTTTTCATGAAAAGATAGATCACATGATTTTGGAGTACAAGATGAAGGCTGTTTTCTTCCTTAATAGTAGCAGAGATTTATAGAACACTTTACCATTTGAAATATATTTTCTCCAAATATGGGTCTTATTTTTATCTTCTCCACAGCCTCATAAAATACATACTATTTGAATCTTACGGATTTAAAAGACTAAAGGAAAGGGTATCTCACCCAAATTTACAGTTCTTACTTATCAGAACTGTGGCTTGCATATCTTTATGACTGAAGCACATAGTCTATTAGGCTGCAATGCCTTTCTACAAGTGAATTGTTATAATCAAGAGACCCTTCCCTGCTCATCACTGAGTATTCACTGGTTACACTGAGGCCACTGAAAGTAAATAAAGCGAAGTGGTTAAGAGCATGGACTTTAGAGTTACTACTCTCTCTTTCAACAAGTGTTTCTAGAGCTCCTGCAGTATGTCGGCAGATGGTCATAGAAATGAGTCTGTCAGCAAACTGTTGTTCCTGTCCTCTGGGAGACATCAACAGTCCAACCATTCTGGGCCACCGTGGCCCAAGTGACCTGATATTCCGTCTGTTTGATTGGTCTTCAGACTTTGATTAGCCCTTGCCCCCTTCTGCCTTTTCTTCATATAGCCGCGGGAAAGGTCTGCACTGAGACAAAGCCAGATGATGTTAGTAATCCTCAAAACCATCAAATTCTCCTCAAAAAATTTGGAGTCTTTCCAGGTCTCCATTAGCTCTGATTTTTCCTTTGCTTTAGTACAACCACACTGGGGTCTTTGCTGTTGCCCTGCAAGTACACCAGGCCAGCCCCTATCACTGAGCCTTTATACCTGCTAAGTCTCTCCAAAATGGTCTGCTAGATGTCTACATGGCCGACCTCTAAGACCTTCAAGGTTTTGGGGGGGCGGAGCTAGTATATGACCTTACCAATGAGTTCATCTCTAACCTCCTAACTTAAATTTGCTCTTTCTTTTACTGTTATCTCCTTCCTTTCTTTAATTTTCTCCATAGTATTTATCAACACTAAAGATACCAATTGATTTTACTAGTTCTGTTTGGTTTTTGTCCTCTTCCGTGAGAATATGGGTCCATAAAATCAGATTTTGGTCTAATAGAATTATTTTCAAATGTGTAAGCACTGTCCAATTGGTAATAAATACCAGGAATTCTGTGTTAAGGATTCCAAGGCCACATTTGTGTCCATCAAGAGGAGAGCTAAAATACCTGGGTAATATCCACCATGACATAGGAGGACAGATGCCATGGATTTGTTGTCTACCATGCACTCAAGGCAAGAAAAAGGTCTTCATTGCTCAGTGACAAGCCAGCAGTGAATATATTGTTTTTGTTTTGTTTTATTGTCTATGGATAATCCATTTCAATTAAATTTAAGGAAACTAGGATCATTCTTGTGTAACTTGTAACCCTCTCTTGGATTAAAGGTCATGTCTTGTTTTAGAAGGAAACAGATAGCAGTGAAGATGAGGGCATTGTTGGGCCAATGCCTGCCAAGGGGCCAGTTAACTATAGTGTAACAACAGAGTTTGAAAAAAGAGCTCAGAGGATGAAAGAAAAACTAACTAAAGGAGATGATGTAAGTTTTTTAAAGACATTTTAAGAAATAAACTAAATTGGCTGAAAAGATCTAAATATTACAAATAAACATCAAAATATATATAATAGATACAAGTATTAATGTTTATTTCTAAAATTTAGAGATATGTTTACCTATTTTAAAGTTTTGCATAAATATGTACATTGTCTTTCTTTGGTTTTATGTTTGTTTTGTTTTTTGTTTTGTTTTTGGAGATAGGGTCTTCCTATGTAGTTCATGCTGACCTTGAACTCAGTATGTAGTCCAGGCTGGTCTTGAACTTGTGCTATCCTTGAACTTGCGGCTATCCTCTTACCTCAGCCTGCAGAGTGCTGGCATGCACCACCACACCTGTTTTATATATGTATACATATATACGTACTAATTTAGGAGTTATGTAATCCAGAAACTGGAAAGGAAAAGATCAGCGAATTTGTCTACTAAAAATATTCTATATGGCAAAAGATGGTCAAAAGAATAACAAATTGGATGAAAGGATATGACAACTAATGCTTAAAACATCAGTCCTTTCTGTTAAAGTCTGATTTAAAACTACAATTGAGAAATACAATTGTTTGTACCATATTTATTTATTATATGTAGAAAACGTGTGTGTTAAACTTTTTTATTTCTGTTAAAGGCTTCACCCAAACCAATTACAAGAGAGTCATGGATGACGGAGCTTCCTCCAGAAATGAAAGACTTTGGTCTTGGGCCGAGGACCTTTAAAAGAAGAGCTGATGACAAGTCCGGAGACCGATCAGTCTGGACAGATACGCCAGCTGACAGGGAAAGGAAAGCTAAGGTGTTTGTTCGTATGCTTTTGTCTGTGTTGGCTCAATTTTGAACATAAAAGATAAAATTATTTAAAGATACTAATTTTTGAAATTAATGTTTCCAAAAGAAAATACAGATTTTTTTTCCTCTCGAAGAAAAGTTACGAGGAAGTCACACTATTTGTCATTTTCCAGTAAATCTCATTTATTTTTTTTTTCACTTTATTTTTATTTTTTTTATTTTTATTTTTTTAATTTTATTTTAAAGACAAAAGAATGGAGACATATGAACCAGAAGAGCCGTAAACAATACAGAAAATACAAAGTTACACAGAATATAGTAGGGAATTAGAACTGGATGTTGTATTACATAGTTATCTTCACATTACTTAACACAAAAACATTGAAGGAAATACCAAATTATAGATAAGATAGTAGGGAATTTGCACTGGATGTTGTATAATATAAAGTTATCTTCACTTCTGCTAATACAAAAACGACTGAGGAAATACAGAATTGTAGAGAACATAGAAGGGAATTAGCTCTGGATGCTGTCCTACATAATGTTACCTTCATCTTTGTTACTCAGGTTACACAGATGATGGCCCTTTTGATCAGTTCGTTTTTTCTCCTCCCTCATCTCCGTTGCCCTACCACTCAATCAGT